>OZ025761.1:0-52500 GCA_964019335.1 Diplonema japonicum
AAAAAAAAATCTTTCTTCTTATATTTCCCCCCTCCCCCCTAGGTCTATTCTTTTTTTAATTCATATTCAATTGGGGAGAGATGAGGGAAAAAGAAATAAAAACAACAAATTGTGTTTAGTTGTTTTAGTTTTAACACTAATTAGTCTATGCCGGGAACGAGCAAAAAATGGTTGTCCCTGCCAACTGAAGAAGGAAAGATGGAAAAGAAATTTGAAATGGTAAAATGAGAAATAAAAAACCCTCCTTCTCTCTTCATGGGGGGTAGAAAGGCCCTTTCCCCCCCTTTTTTTTTTCTTTTTCATTTATAATATATATTTTTATCCTTGTTCTCTATCTCCTCCCCCCGCCTTTTCTTTTTTCTCTTGTCATTTTTGGTACCCTTCCTTTTTGTTTCTTTTTTTCTTTTTTTTTTCTTTTTCATCTTCCAGACACGGATTCGTGAAGCAAAGAAGATAAAAAAGGAAGCAAACGGTTAAAAAAGAAAAAAAGAAGGGAAACCATTCAAAAGAAAAAAAAAGGGGGTGGGGGGGTGGGAAGAAGAAAGTGGGGAAATACCTCGATATTCACGAAAAAGGCCCATCAGAAAGAGAATTGATTGTCGAAGGGGGTGATGGTAAAAACTACAACTTGGGGAAGGGGGAAGGGGGGGAATGTAAAATGTTCAATTTTGCTTCATTTTCTTGAGTGCAGATACAGTTTGGGTGTACTCCTCCCCGCTTACGAAAACAGCCCAATCTACATTTGTCAGAAAGGTGGCCTCGAGCCTGTTCAGCTCAGGGGTGGCTCACACCTCCTATTTTGCGTAGTAAGAGTTACTGTAAACCTGGTCAGCTTGGAACTTTGTTGAGACGACAAGAGCACTCAGCAGCACCCTGTGAACAGACAACGATCTGATGACCAACCCCCCCTCAATTGCTCTGTTTATCAAGATCGCCGCAAGCACTACTGCCTCCTTAGGGCCTTTACTGTATTTCACCCATCTCTTAATAAGGTCAACAACTGCAATCTGCGGCACTGCCGCAGCATCGTAGTAGCTCGGCTCCCTGCCAAGCTCCTCTTGTTCATCGTTCTTGAGGGCTACTTGTGTCAACACATTCGCGACAATAGCCTCCATTTTTTTTTTTTTTTTCTTTTCGGTTCTCTGTGATGGGTATGATGTGCTGTCTGAAAAAAAGAATCACTATGATAGGAACGAAGTGTTCAGCAACGGCCCGCCAAAAAAAAAAAAAAAAAAAAAAAAAAAAAGGGGGATGGAATCGCCGGCACCCCGTCACGAAGACTACACTCTGTATGGGCCACACCTGTTTTTGCACAATAATAAGAAAATTACACGTATCGCCATTTTGCAGGAAAGAAAAAAAAAAAGAAAAGGGAAATGAACCATTCATATTGCATAGGCGGCTCTGTAGGTGCCTTCCCCCAATGTAAGAAAAAATCTATTTTTGTTTTTTGTTTTATTAGAAAAAAGTTTTGGGTTAATGTGTAACAAAAATTTTTCTTTTTTTTTTTTTTTTTTGAAAAAGACCAAGCGACAAGAAAAAGAAAGGAAAAGAACTAATAGAACTCAGAAAGGTCCAGAATTAGAAGACTCTTTGATGTGGAATAACACCCAACTCAAAAAAAAGAAAAGTTGGTCACCCAACACCACCTCCGCATGTAGCTGCGCAGCCCCCGCTGTTGCACCCACCACCGCTGTGATGCCTGTTGCGCCCTGTGGCGACAGGTTCATATCGTGACATATCATCACTCTCCCACGCACTGTAGAGGAGCACAGCACCTCCAGCACCGACAACAACACCAGCTGCTGCGTGTTTGTCATAAGGAGCCCCTGCTCTTTTTCTTTGCTGAGCTTCCTTGGCCAAGATACCACGAGGGTCCGATTGGGGCAGGACGATGGGCGGCTTCGACACCTTGCCGCACGCCATGCATTTGTGAATCATCTCCGTCTTTGAGCAACACCCACAGCAGCCATTGTGTCCCTTCAGCACCCTCTTCTGCCGGATTAACCGTTCTGCGGGATGATCACATGCGGGGACAGCCACCGGCTCATTCCTCATATCGTGTTGCGGTGGGACAGCATGCGGATAGACCACATTGAGAGGTGGTGGTGGTGGTCCCGGGACCACCAACACCATGCCACAGCTCTGGCACGCCGTATCCATTCCAACATATCCTGTCGCCACCAGACCACACGAGGGGTTGGGGCACATGAACTGCTTCTGGTGCTGTGGTGGTACATAATCCATCCCTCACCCCCCCCCCCCGCTGTGAAACCATTATATCGTCTTGGAAGAAAAAAAAAGGGGGGGAAAGGAGCATTATTTCGAGCCGGTTGGAAAACCGTCTACAAAACAAGTAACTGGAACTGTTTGCCCTGCGCCACCAAGTCGTGTAGAAAGGATTCTGACTCGACAACGTCGGCACTCCTGTTGTGCTTTTTAATATCAAGAAGCCGTAATGCCTCACTTGTGTCCCCTCTCAAGTACGACCTCCCTGCCTCGTTGTAGGCCTCCCACGGGTTAGTCTTTATGCTGTACATCCATTCGCCGCCTTCGTCTTCTTTGCCGCCCCTTCGGAGTACCTCGTAGGCCACCTCCTCACCCTCGCGCCCGGCAACCTGCACACGGACAACAATCAGTTTCATGTGGAACACGAAGCTCACCTCGCTGTACTCGTTGCTCCCACACACCACACGGTACCCACGCTGCCGGCCAAGCCGCTGCAACACATAAGCCGTTACAGCTGCAGGACCGATGTTGCCAAACGACATGAGCTCCACAGATCCCAAAGGGCCGCAGTAAACCGTCCCGCTCGCCACCCCCATCACGATGTCGATCCCTGCCAGACCCAACACATCATGCACAGCCATCGCCGCCTCCACACTGCTTCTCACGTGGACCACACACCTCTTCGCAGCGTTGAACGAG
Source organism: Diplonema japonicum (assembly GCA_964019335.1). NCBI lineage: Eukaryota > Euglenozoa > Diplonemea > Diplonemida > Diplonemidae > Diplonema > Diplonema japonicum. The sequence continues at coordinate 2,929 of OZ025761.1, forward strand.
GCGTGCACATGATCCCCCACAACCACACCCACCACACCCCCATGCTGCTTCACCTTATCCACTATCACGTTGATGTAGCTCTCAAACCTCTTCATGAACACTGGGGTGTCCCCAACACATGCGTGCGACCCGAGCATGTTCGTCACGGTGCAGCTCACTTTCTTCTTCTCAAGAAAAGGTGATTTAATCGACATCGACATCCCCAGTGTGCTCTTGCTGCCCGTGCTGCACGTCCGTACCCCGCTGTTCATAGTCCCGATTATTTCATCACTGTCATCGTTGTTCAAGAAGCATGACTGAGGAAGGTAGGGGCGGTAGGACCGGAGATTCTGCAAGATGTCACTGAAGGCTGTGCGGAGCGGTAGTGGAAGGGGAGTGCTGTCGATGGCATGCTCTGCAGACTCAAGGTCGAAACGAGAGAGGCAGTCGGCAATGTGCTCCGCCGCTGTGATGACACGCTGCATGGACATGCGCTCCCTTTGAAGGTCGTGGGCAAAGCCACGAGTGAAGTAGAAGTCCAAGAGAAAAACACACAACCTTGTTAAGAAAGTACCCAAGGAGGTCAAGGCGCTCACTTCACACGGTGGGGTGGAGCAATCCCAGTTGTGGGCCTCAGCACGGTCCCCAACAGGCATCATGTTCGGTGTATCGATGTCGTAGAGGCCCCAGCGGAAGGTGTCCTCTGTGGCGACAATAAAGAGCCAACCAATGAGCAAAGTGACGAGAGCAACACTGACACGATTGGGGAGGCGGCACACAAGAGCAGCGTCAATGTAGATAACAAAGAGGGGCCAGTGCAGTTCCTTCGATGCCACTAGATGGCCGAGGTCGTTAATGATAGTCGCAAGGCCTACGCAGTACATCGCGATCTCTGCCAGTTGAGGTCGCAGCCTCTTCCACATAAACAGCTCGAATAGAACCACAGGCATCACTGCTAGTGTCAAGACGTTCCCTATCTCGGACAACCCAAACGAAACGGTGCTGAACACAGTCAACACAAAGCTCACAATAGCTCCCGCCAGAAAGATCTTCTTTCTAAACACTTCATATGGGTCGTCATCCGGGTGGAGGACAAAACGTAGCAAGCATGACATTTCTTTTTTTTTTTTTTTTCGTTTTCCTTCAAGCGTTGTGATAGCCATGCTAGTTTTCAATATTCACCTATTTCTTTTGGGTAAAGGTTTGAAAATGCTACTCAAACTGCTGCCTTGACTTGGTAGTTAGTTTGTTGGGTGCTGGCTTTGATGAAGCATGTTTGCAATCGTAGTCACTATTGTGGTGTGATGCAAAATGAATGCCGCACGCTAAAAAGGTGCGTGCGTACTGCCGTATGCCGACAGCGTAGCCCCCCCCCCCCCCCCCCCGCAATAGATACCATAAATGCAATAAAAAATATCGATCGTGCAAGGTGGCAACAACAAAGAGGTAAAAGGACTGTGTGTGGGGTGAGGACACTAAACTCACAAAAAAGAAAGAAAATAAAAGAGTTAAAGGAGGCCGGTGTTGGCAACGCCCTGCACAAGAACTGTCTACTTGATTACAGGGGGTGCACCGCGGCTGAGTTGTAGCTTCTTTTGCGTTCTGCGCCGTGTCAAAAAAATTAAACATAATAAACGCCCAACTCTGCTAATCTGTTGTCCGTGCTGCTCTTTTTGCCACAGCTGAAGATTCCCATTTTATGCACAAAGGACTGGTGCCCGCTCCTCCTGCAGGTCACAACTTCCAAACAACTATCTACACACAGTGAGCATGTACGGGTCTGTAGTAATAGCTAGCGTTCGGTGTCTCCGTAAACGGGGAAAGAGGGGGGGGGTAAAGGTGCCAAATAGCAACTGCCCTTTTTTGTTTGTTTTACAAGTATAGCTTTTCTTCGTTCTTTTTTTTTTTTTTTTTTTTTTTTTTTTTAAATAGGTTACCCGTGGAGTGGGAAAACACTACAAAAAAATTGAGTGGAAAAGAAGGTTATAGGTTAAAAAATTGTGGGCTACCGTAAACAGTGGTGAAAATTCTGCTTACAGACATGGGTGGAAAAAAGTTAACAGGTTACTTGTACGTTGTTTTCTCGAAAAAGAAGGCAGTCTCGATTGTAGTGGTGCCATGCGGTATGTGACACAGCGGCCACCCTTGTGAAACTTCGCCCCGAAGCGTAAAAGTGGGGAGGTAAAAAAAAAAAAGAGGGAAGAAATGATAGCAAGCTCTGTATTCTTCGTACCGAGTAAAGATTTACTTCCGCAGGTTTTTTTTTTACCCTTTTTGCTTTTTCCCCCCTTATGGCGAGAAGAACCAACTACGACAAATTCATCTATTCTTTTAAGGCTTGCGTTTTTGTGCTCACCAGCCTTCCCGTGCTCAGTCCCCGTTGTGCTGGTTCGATGGGCTGTGGCTAGTGTGACTGAAAACTACTATTGAAAACAATATGCAGACTGACAAAGAAAATTCCCGGACACCGAAAATAGAAAGCTCTACTTTGTCGGGCCCGGCACTTTCATTTTTTTTGAACAGTGCTTTCGATATTGCCTTAGGGATGGAATGGTAGATATAAATAGAAGAGAAAAAACTAAAAAAAGAAGGGGGGGGGGAAACATGAACTAATGGAAAGAAAACGAACGGTAGGAACCTCAGTATGGGAAGGCATGGAATGTGCTTCATATCCCTAGGTGTTCGTGGACCTGCCTTTCTGCAGTCCGAGGCCTTCGCCTTTCAGCAGATTACGAGTCTTGCAATTGTGATAGCAGAACCTCTGCACCACGAACTATACTTAATATGACATGAAGCTAAGTATAAAAAAAAAAAAAAAAAAGAAGAATTCTTTTAACGTCAAGGTGGCAGCACAGTCGGCTCCAAGTGCCCATAAGTACATGGGGTGGGGTGTTTGTGGCCTAACGACACACGGAGTGTGCTTCCCTGAAATGACTCGCTTAAGGGGAGCGTTTGCTACGCGCCTAGACCCGGCTAAAGGTCTAGGTGCGTAACAAATTGACCTAGGATTAAAAAGAGGGGGGGGGGGGGGGTTGAATTAATGACTATTTCAGATAACCTAATTTTTACGAAACTTTTTTTTTCCCTCACAAGTGGTTTAATTTCAAGAGCGAAGCGAGAAAAAAAAAAGTTGTCTCGATTTTAGTGGTGCCATGCAGTATGTGACACAGCGGCCACCCTTGTGAAACTTCGCCCTGAAGCCTCCCAAGTCCCGTAGAATGTAAAAGTGGAGAGGTAAAGAAAGCTTAGAAATTGAAAATAGGGAGAGGGGCCACAGAAGCAATTAAACACCAACTGGAGAGTTGTGGGAGGCTTGCTTCACTGGCACGATGCCGCGGGGAGGCTACTTGCCTGACCTGGTGAAGCCACCTCCTTGTTCGATGTAATGGGATAAGGGACTCTCCGTTGAGGGCGATGCTAACTGGCGCCACGCGTAGGGTGGGCTCTCCACCCCCGTCCAGGTTTCCCCACGTGTACGGCTTTAGAACGAGAGTTTCCCTTTCGCTTGTGTTTCTCCAAACCACAATTACCAGGAACTACCACAGGGAGGTTGGAAACATTGGTCCCCCCCCAAAAAAAAAAACTCTGAGTTTAAAAAACCTGGCTGATTTTTATTTAGTATGATATTCTTATTTTAAAATTTTGTAAAGTTAAAAATGAGGAAAACTTGGACACCAAGAATATTGCTTCTCATTGACCACAATTTTAGGCGGAGCAATGCTGAGTTATGTCGTCGCACTGTCTCTTGGAGACGCCGGTTCAAGTACTACCCGGCCGAGGTGTCAGCGGCCCCTAGATTCAAAAAATGAAGACGAGAGTAAAAATCAGATACTTTACATGCACGTTTTAAAGCCAAATTTAGCCTATTGCTTTACGTTTATTCCGCACTTTACAACATTTTGGAAGGCGACACAAAGTTGTTTTGAAAGTGCCCCCCCAAAAAAAAGAGAAAAAGAAATTGTTGTCTTGTCCGCATGAGCAAAAAAAGAGGGGGGGGGGGGGTAAAGAAAAGAGAAAAAAATTAGAGAATTTCTAAGATTTTCTTCTTTTTTTTTTTCCTTCTTTAATTCTTTGCTCCGCACTACAGATACGAACCCTTTTTGCTCATTTTTATTTATTCTTTTTTTTTTAAAAAAATTGTTTTCGGTTTTTTAAAAAGGGTAAAAAGTCTAGCAGAATAAAAAAAAGAGAGACAAGGTACAAAAAAAAAAAAAAACTTGATAAAACTTCAAATGCGGGAAAAATCGTCACCGTTCTGCGGATGAGATAGACGGCACCGTAGTCAGAGTAACCTGGATGAAGAACGCTGTCACCTTTCCAGAATCTCTGATCGGCTTCACTCCTACTTCCACTGTCGGGAGCATGATTCGCTCCAGTCGCGATGCAACACCACTTAACGGGTATTTTAAATGCTCACAAAACGATTTTTTCGATCGATGCACCCCTCCCGATGACTTCTTTCAAGGTTGTTTCAGCAGCCGTAACTTCTTCAGTCTTTTCCACAGAGTCAATATTTAAAAGGCGTAGAGACTCGTTAGCATTTCCTTGCATGTATGCCTTCCCTGCCTCGTTGTAGGCCTCCCACGGGTTCACTGCCATGGTATACAGCCATTCATCATCACCCTCCTCTTCATTCTCACCTTTCGAGAGTACCTCGTAGGCCACCTCCTCACCCTCGCGCCCGGCAACCTGCAGCCGCACTGCAACAAGCTTCATGTGATATGCAAAACTTGTCTCGCTGTGCACTGAGCTGTTGCACAACACTTTTAGCCCACGCTGCCGGCCAAGCCGCTGCAACACATAAGCCGTTACAGCTGCAGGACCGATGTTGCCAAACGACATGAGCTCCACAGATCCCAAAGGGCCGCAGTAAACCGTCCCGCTCGCCACCCCCATCACGATGTCGATCCCTGCCAGACCCAACACATCATGCACAGCCATCGCCGCCTCCACACTGCTTCTCACGTGGACCACACACCTCTTCGCAGCGTTGAACGAGGCGTGCACATGATCCCCCACAACCACACCCACCACACCCCCATGCTGCTTCACCTTATCCACTATCACGTTGATGTAGCTCTCAAACCTCTTCATGAACACTGGGGTGTCCCCAACACATGCGTGCGACCCGAGCATGTTCGTCACGGTGCAGCTCACTTTCTTCTTCTCAAGAAAAGGTGATTTAATCGACATCGACATCCCCAGTGTGCTCTTGCTGCCCGTGCTGCACGTCCGTACCCCGCTGTTCATAGTCCCGATTATTTCATCACTGTCATCGTTGTTCAAGAAGCATGACTGAGGAAGGTAGGGGCGGTAGGACCGGAGATTCTGCAAGATGTCACTGAAGGCTGTGCGGAGCGGTAGTGGAAGGGGAGTGCTGTCGATGGCATGCTCTGCAGACTCAAGGTCGAAACGAGAGAGGCAGTCGGCAATGTGCTCCGCCGCTGTGATGACACGCTGCATGGACATGCGCTCCCTTTGAAGGTCGTGGGCAAAGCCACGAGTGAAGTAGAAGTCCAAGAGAAAAACACACAACCTTGTTAAGAAAGTACCCAAGGAGGTCAAGGCGCTCACTTCACACGGTGGGGTGGAGCAATCCCAGTTGTGGGCCTCAGCACGGTCCCCAACAGGCATCATGTTCGGTGTATCGATGTCGTAGAGGCCCCAGCGGAAGGTGTCCTCTGTGGCGACAATAAAGAGCCAACCAATGAGCAAAGTGACGAGAGCAACACTGACACGATTGGGGAGGCGGCACACAAGAGCAGCGTCAATGTAGATAACAAAGAGGGGCCAGTGCAGTTCCTTCGATGCCACTAGATGGCCGAGGTCGTTAATGATAGTCGCAAGGCCTAAGCAGTACATCGCGATCTCTGCCAGTTGAGGTCGCAGCCTCTTCCACATAAACAGCTCGAATAGAACCACAGGCATCACTGCTAGTGTCAAGACGTTCCCTATCTCGGACAACCCCTCCACTACCGTGCTGAACAGTGCCAACACAAAGCTCACAATAGCTCCCGCCAGAAAGATCTTCTTTCTAAACACTTCATATGGACCGTCATCCGGGTGGAGGACAAAACGTATCAAGCACGACATCATGAAGAACTTGTTCTTTTCTTCTTTTTTTTTCCCCCTTCGGAGGTTTCCTTTTCATAAAATAATGACACTTGAAGTAAGTAGGCAATAAAGTCTTAACCACTATAATCGGGGGCGTGCCTCAGCTGTCCTTGTAAAAGGGCATGATGCACGACAAGCGAACCTACAACCACATGTGAGATAAATCTTGCGGCAAAAAATCAATCATCAAGGTTGCTCTAGTTTGATAATTATGTGAACACGAACTTCATGTACTTGGGCTACTTGTGGCTGAGTAACTTCCACTCCTTGAGTCCTTGAAGTCATATCGTTCAGAGCTTGAAAACAAAATAAAAGACTTATTACTTGGTATATAAAGCGTACAAACAAAAGCTGGGCATCAGCTCTTGGGTAAATATATATATATTTTTATACATGGCATCGTTTCAAAAAAAAAGAAAAAAAAAAGAAGAAAAAAAACTCAAATTAGGCCAATTGACACTTTTAATAACTTTCTAAGTACTTTTTCCAAAAGAATCTTTTTCTACAACTTTTCCGGCCCAGGTTAGGAAAGAAAACACCTCTGGAAATTGGAAAGTGAGTGTTGCTAGTACCCAAAAAAAATTCAGTCCTAGGGGCAAAAAAAAAAAAAAAGAAAAATAGGTTTTTCCACTTTGCACAAATTCAGTAAAAGAGGGGGGTGTTCCAAAAAATGGACGCTTTTAAACTTGCAGTTGAAAAGCTAGGGGTAAAAAAAAAAGGGGGGGGTATTCGGACTGAGAAAGGGTAAATGAACTTCTGCCATCATTTTCTGATTGGTTTAATAGACAACAAGACACCACACGGCGCCAATTAGTCAGACATGAGGCTTGACCACATCACACGGAATAAGAGCAGCTGGCCTTACTGTTGGAAAGACAGTGTGCAAGCCATGCCGACCCAGTGCAACGTCCTTGGAGGATGAAATAGAGATCAATTCTGATCATTTAGCAGTCTCCGGCGTCTCGCACGCAAACGCTACAGGATGACTACCGTAAGGTGACTCGAGGTGTCATATCAAGATGTTTTTCGGTCATCCGACATGTGCCAAACCCACGGATATGCGATTACTGTGCAAAAGCACAACGGATGCGTCTTTCGCTATTGCAAACGAAAGCATATATTCTCTGACTTTACCAAAACGACTAATACCCGATTTTTGACCCTAAAAACTGAATTTCTCATAGGTTAAAAATAGCACTCTTGAGCGATTTCTGACCCAGGTTCTTTCCTAATATGAGCTCGGAAATATAGAGAATTTTTCTTTGAGGGGTGGCAAGCCCAAAGATGCAACGAAAGTGTCAATTGGCCTCATTTTTTGGGGGGGGGTTTGAAGTCGACCCAAATAAAAAAGAGAAAAAAGAGGGGGGGGGGGAATTAGGTAACAAATGGGACGCTGCTTGCCCTTTATTTGCCCCCTTTTTTTAGTTTTATTTTTGCCATTTTTAAGACTCTTGCAACAGAAATATAAGTTTTTCCAGGAACATATGCAGCAGACAGGGGACAGTGCGTAGGGCAGGCTAAGTACCCCCCTAGAAAAGTCCCCGAAAACTGACCCCCAAAAAAAAGGCTATGCTGGCAAGGAAACGTTTCCAAGCATTTTTTTGAATAAGAAAACGGAAACGGAAACGTTTCCTTACTTTCGTTAAACGTGGTAAACGTGGGGGGGGGGGGGGAATTTTTAAATTTTAAAAAAGGGTCTAAAGAAAACCACCCAAATTTACTAAAAAATCAAAATTCGCCGGATGAAATCAAAATTCGCCGAATTAGAGCATTTCTGAGCACTTGCTAATGCTTTATTTGTATTTTTGAAAACAGTAACCACGGTTTGGTACCTGAAATCTTTGCAGAAACAAACTTACCATCCTAACCTCGGGGAAATGATAGACATTCATCAGAAATGCCGCGCAAAAACAGAAAGGTTCACAATGACACCGCAAGACAGTACTCCGCCGTTCAAACGGTAGCGACGTCCTGAAGAGCCGCGTTCAAAGGGAGGTATACCATGTCAGTTTTTTTAAAAGTTTTTCGGGAAAATTGAGAAGATCCAGGTACCAAACCGTGGTCATCTTTTTAAAAATGCAAAATAATGCCTTGTAGGAGCCCAAAAGTGCCCAGAAACGGGCGGAAATCGATTTTTTGGTCGAGAAAGGGCTGTGTACATGGATTAGGCGGCTCCAGTACCCACTTCCCCCCCGCCCCCCCCCCCCCCCTGCTATTTTGGGGTTAATCACATTTCTATCGTTTCTACATTTATAGTACCTTGCACGATCCCAGTCAGCCAGAGTTCTTCGGGGATCTCTTCGTGGTCAGCTCGAGCCAAATCAAGCAGCCGTATTGCTTCAGTTTCATCCCCTTTCAGGAACGACTTCCCTGCCTCATTGTAGGCCTCCCACGGGTTCACTGCCATGTTGTACATCCACTCGTCGTTGTCGTCACACTTGCCACCCTTCCCTAGTACCTCGTAGGCCACCTCCTCACCCTCGCGCCCGGCAACCTGCACACGGACAACAATCACCTTCATGTGGAACACGAAGCTCACCTCGCTGTACACCTTACAAGCGCACACCACCTTGTGCCCACGCAGCCGACCAAGCCGCTGCATTATCGATGCCGTTACAGCTGCAGGACCGATCGTCACGTACGACATGAGTTCTTTACACCCAGCGTTGCCACAGAAAGCCATCCCGCACGCCACCCCCGTCACGACAGCGATGTCGGTCGCCGTCGCCAGCTCCAGCACAGCCATCGCCGCCTCCACACTGCATTTGGTATGCCCCGAACACCTTTTCGTACCGTTAAACGAAGCGCGTACATGGTCCCCCTCAACCACGCCCACCACGCCCCCATGCTGCCTCACCTTCTCAACTATTACAGAGACATAGTTCTCAAACTTCTTCAGGAACATCGGGTCTTTCACACTTGCATGCGACCCGATCATGTTCATCACAGTGCAGCTGATATACTTTTTCTCAAGTACAGCTTTGATTTCTTCTCTAACACTGCTGTTGCTCATGGTGGTGATGGTGGTGTGGCGCGACCTCGCCACAGGGGTTTGATGCTGGCTCTCTTGAATAGAAGACAAGTCACTTTCGCTTGAGAACTGTAAGCACGACTGGGGAAGGTAGGGACGGTAAGTGTGGAGATTCGAGAGGATTTCACTGAAGGCAAGGTGAAGTGCGGGTGGAAGTTCCGATCTGCCGATTTCCTGCTCCGCCAACTCAAGGTCGAAGCGAGAGAGGCAGACCGCGATGTACTCCGTCGCCACGATGACACGCTTCATGGAGTCTCGCTCCCTCTGCAAGTCTTGAGCAAAGCCACGAGTGAAGTAGAAGTCCAAGAGAAAGACCAGTGACTGAAAAGCAAAAGTGATCATCGAAGGCTGGAAACCCCGTGCACACGGTGGGGTGGAGCAATCCCAGTTGTGGGCCTCAGCACGGTCCCCAACAGGTATCATATTTGGCAGTCCGATGTCGTAGAGGCCCCAGCGGAAGGTGTCCTCTGTGGCAACGATGAAGAGCCAACCAATGAGCAAAGTGACGAGAGCAACACTGACACGATTGGGGAGGCGGCACACAAGGCTGATGTCCACGATAGGGACGAAGACGGGCCATAAGCGATCGAAAGAGCTTAACACGTTAGCTAGATCATTGAGCAGAAGAGATATTGCGAGAGCGTAGATGGCACACTCCACTACCAGCTTGTTGATCCTTCTATTAACAAGCATGTCGACAAGGACAGCCTGGGCCGCAGCTATGGCGAACGCGCACCCTAGCTCTTGTATCCCCCTGGACAGCAGAGCAGCAGTACACAGCGCGGTTGTACTAATAACGCCATGAAAGAAGAGCTTCTTCTCAAATCTTGTTCTGCTGTCGTCATCTTCACGAAAGATTCGTCGGGGCAGGCAAGCTGAAGAACAGCGCGCAAGGCATTGCATGTGTAATGTAGTGTTTAGTAAGCAAATAAAGAAAAAGAAAGCTGAATGGTTAGTGGCGAAATGCAAAGGCTCCATAACCATAAACCAACCAAAGGAGACAGAAAAACGGAAAACGGTCAGGCTTTTGTTAAAAAGCCGCTCAAAATTAGTAGTGGCCTCATAGGCTCAGAAATTGTGGATAAATACGGTTCATGACTCTCTCGCAGTGGGCAGCTTGGCCTTCAATGCAACGAGTTGCTTCCTAAAGATGTCCGTGTCTGTTTTAGCTTTCTCCTGTACATAGCTCAAGTGCTCCTCAAGTGCGGCGATGTAATGTTTCTTATAGGTGCTGTTAACTAACCACACAGCAAAGATAACAGCAAGAACAAAGGGCGACACAAGCAGCGTGACAAAGTAGTAGAATGTGGTGTCGGTGACGAAGTCCAACGTGTAATGCAACAACGGGCTAGTTGGGAATGGGCCGCAGAGCTCGTTGGTGTGCTGTGTCCACACGTAGTAGACCCCTATTTGAGTGATGATGAAGGTCAGGACGTACAGGGCGAGGAACCATGATGTCGCGGAGAGTGGGGACCACAGCAGTGCGGGACGCTTCAGGTGGTTGATGATGATGTATAAATCGTACTTGAAAAGCAGCAACTGCCAGGTGACAGAGACGGCAGTTGCAAAGGGTGACAACGGGACCAGAAGCCACATGATAGCCGTCATGTAGAGCAGGTCGATCACCTCACGTGCTACATCGAACTCACGCTTCTCAGGAGTAGTCCGTGTCACTCGCCCCCACACCTTGCGGCCTCCAACCCAGCCGAACCCGCTGAATATCTTCCCTGCCACCGTTGTTGCTGACAAGAACAGCAGGTCCAGCGACACTTTGTCCTCAGGGCAGGCAGGAAAGGTGCTGTTGCCTTCGGGCTCAATCTCCAGCAGATCAGCCAAACCTTCGCTCACATGGGTTTTGGACAAAGACTCGTACGCCTGCAGCATCATCACCACGACAGTGATTATTTTAATACTGTAAATGCGTACCACGAGGATGACAAGCCGCCTTTCGGGTGAACTCCACGACTCAAGATCTGTGAGAAAGGTGATAACGACAGGGAGGACCATGGTGATGGCTGTGATCATCATTGACGGTATGAAGTTTGTAAAGGCGCTGGTAGTGGCACCCGGGTCATCTGGAGTGAAGGAGGATATGATCTGTAGCTCATAGACCTTGATGAAGAGCAGTGCTATCCATGAACCGAGTGTGATAAGTAACTGGAATGTAATCGAGGCAACACGGATCAGTTTGATCTGCAATGTCGTCGGCTCTCTGCTGTTCGCGTGGATGTCCACAGCAAGCAGTGTCATGAGCGATGCTGCAGCGGAGAGCTGCATGGTGTCCACTGTTGCCACATTCGCCTGGGAAACATCGATGAGCCCCAATGCCACTCGGGAGTACCTAGTGGCTTGGTTGTAGTCATTTTCGAGCTCCTTCTGCGCCATTTCCTTGACAACCTTCTGCATTTTGACCACAAGGGACGCAACGTACACAGCGAGGATGGTCAGCATGTGCACGCTGAACCGTCCTGCCTCTCCTTCCGTGAAGGAAGAATACGACACCCAACCCACTGGCGTGTTGTTATATGTAATTTCATCAGCGTTCCGATAGATGAACGAGAAGTGAAGCGGGACGAAGACAGGTGTCATGATGACTGCAACAAACATAGTGGTCAACAGCACCCAACGGTGGAAGGCAAAGTACAGCCCCACAGACTCTCCAAAGGTAGTTGTGATGTGCTGTACATCAGACTTGAAAGGAGTGTATGCCTCGATGACATAACACGCAAGCTTGTACGCGAACACCACATAGGAGTAGCAGCCCTGTGTGTGCGCCACTGTGAAGTCCAAGATAATATCGTCGAAGTCCTGGGCCTTGTCTGTCTTCTGATCTTGCTTCTTCAGCTCCTTTTGTGTTTTCTTTTCGACATCCCTCAAATTTCCCTTCAGCCTCTCAACAGTTTTCTCCAGTTTTACTGCCTCTTCTTTCCATTCTCGGAGCTCTTTCCTTATCTTGTCGACTGTTTTCACGGGGACAACTTGCTCTCGCTCGCCAGACCATTCTTTGTACGTTTTGGGGACTTCGCCTGGGGTCAGAAAACACCCTAACCCTTCTCCTTCCTCGTCGATGGCAACCGTGCACCACCCGCCTTGGCCCTCCCCAGCAAGACCTCCATAATCCGCGGGTACCAGTTCGACTACATTGCCGATTGTATTCTCAAGGTCGCCGTCGTCGTAGGTTTCGGCCCACATCGCACTCCATGGCAACAGTGCCCACCCCCGCCTGTTGTCGAACTTATAAAAGAAAAAATAAACCATAATAGGAAGAGCGAGGGCAAGCGAGCAAGCTTGGTGCGTAAGAAAAGTCCAGTATTTATGCGACACACCCTTGTGAACCAAAGCCTCCCGAAGCCCCTTGCTCCAGTAGAAAGAAAAAGGAGAGGAAGAGAAAAGCCGTGCTTTGAAACAGGGAGAAGGTCCGCAAGTACAATATATGTGGGATTCTTTACTGCCACAGGACCACTTCCAAAAAGACAAATGGAAGTGAGGGGATAGGGAGGAATGAGGTGCTTTTAAAAAATGCAATATGGAGCCAACTCCATTAGATTACAGCTGCTACAATCAGGTCTTGCGCAGAAGAGGTCAGCTTCGTAAACCCTGCAGGTTTCAAAATAGACCACCCTAGCCATCCTGCTGCAAGGGTTACATAGGAAGAGGGGCAGAGAATGTCAGAAAGTTTCGGGGGAATGTAATATACGCGATGCGGTTACAGGTGCGAAAATTGTCTTTTTTTTTTTTTTTTCTCATTCTTTTTTTTTTTTCTGTAGGGCGTCACCACCGGCTTCCTTTAAATCATCGAGTTATTTTCTTTTCTTTTTTTTTTTTCCTAAGTTCAATCAGACACCCTGCTGGCTTGCCAAGCCCACCTCTCCCCTTCGCTAGTTGAGAAAAGTGACCAGATGTACTTTTTGTTCCTTGCGACGCTTCTTGTTAAACATAACCGTCATACAAGAAAAAAGGAAAGGACAAAAAAAAAAAAAGGAAAAAAAGAGGGAGACATTTAGAAGTCCTTTTTTTATTGTCATCTGAGTCTGCGGGACGCCGATAGGAAGAAGGATTTGCCACTCTTGTAAAAAAGGGAACACCTTAAGGCCGACAGGGGGGGGGGGGGGGGGGGGGGGGTGAATAATAATAATGGGGAAAAGAAAGAGATAACAACGGCAGGAGGGTAAGGTGCATAAGAATATGCTAGGTAAAAAAAGTTAAGGGGGGGATCATTCTTTCATGTCTTTCAGATGATCAAGGCTCTTTCCATAGTACACTTCCGTATGCTTCACCCATAGTTTTTCAAGCTCTGCTAGCAACTCCTGCCTGTCTGTCCCATCTGCGCCAAACTTCAAAAAGATTTGCAGGATGGTCTCGTCAGTGTCGTTTTTTTCACCTGCGTAATGGTACATCCACTCGCCGCCTTCGAGGGCGTTAGATTCTGTGTTTAACTGGACAATATGCAACAACGAGTCCTGCTTCGCCTTGCCAACATGGGTGGGGTACAGGCTGAGCACTTCGGTCTTGATGCGCCCCTTGACGATGGTGGCTAGTTCATTGTCGGTCATGATCACAGAAGAGAGGTGCACTGTTTGGTTGGCGATAATGCGCGACAGGCGAATAGGGCAGCCCAGAGCCACGAAGGCTTTTAAGCTGCTTGTCCCGCAGGTTGCGATGGTCGCCTTGCCACGAGCAAGGCCCATCCCCATCACAGCAGGACTGCCTATGATATCCTTCAGCACCAGTCCCGCGCTGCAGGCGAGGTACTCGTGCGACATTGTGAGGACGGCAACGTTGAAGCCGACAATAGTCTGGTCGCCTGTCGTGCTCAGCATCACACCGCGTGTCGTGTGGGACACGGTGACCACAGCGTTCAGGACCTCCGTCACGTACTCAGGTGCACCCCCGGTGTACTCTATTGTCAGTAGCGTCACCGCTTTCGTCGTGGTTTGCATCCTGAGGTTCGTTATGTTCTGCGTGTTGACGCTGCCCTTCATCACGGACTCGGTCGACAAGGATATTTTTGATGACACTTCGCTCTGCAGCTTGTCGGAATCATCCTCTACAAACAGCGTAGCGGGCATGTATGCTTTGTACTCGTCCAAGATGTTGCACATGTTGTGGAAGCCGCGCAACAATGCGGAGACCTCTAACAGCACCGAGTCCCGCTGGGTAATGCTGTCCATCTTCATCAGCTTCACGAGCTGCATGTCGTGAACTAAGTACATGAACGGCCTTGTGACCATTGTGGCGCACACGAGTAAAATAATAAAGCCCAGCACAGTGAGTATCACCGATAGGTCGACAGCCTCGTCTAGCGTCTTAGCCGCCTCGCCCATGATCACTTCGTGAGGTGTGATGTACAGCACCAGCCAGTTGATGTCGTACACCAGGTCGTTCTCCTCCGACAACCGCCTGATGACCAGCATGGACGCGTACACCTTCTCACCAGCTGTGTACAGGTGGGCCTTTTCGGGATCGATGAACGCGTTCCTCCAATCAACCACGTTCTGCACTGCACCCTGCACCCAAGGGTGGATATTAGGGTTGCTCGGCACCACCGCTTCGCCTATAGCCTGCACAGCAGAGTCACTGCTCAGCAATAAGTTGCCATCAGCCCTGTCGATGATTACAACGAGCGATCGCGGTTGCAGGCGCATCCTCAGCAGGTCGACTTTGATGTTGCCCAATGTGCGCTGCATGAGAATTGCATGTGTGGCGCCCGTCCTCCCGACAACGCTGTCGATGCTCCCGTAGATGGAAAGTTCTGCTGCTAGAAGGCTTTGCGAGCGGAGCTTCGAGGCCCAGTCCTCACTCAGGTCGCGCATACTGTTGTCGTTAAAACTAATTACAACACCCAGTACCACAGCAAAGGACGTGGCCGCGACCAACCCGAGCATCACAGAGACAGGGATCCTGACGGTGGAAGCATGCAGACTGATCGCACCGTAGTAGATCACACCACCGATCACGGCCAGCGCAAGAGCACCCACCACGCACACCATAACCATCGCAGATCTGCTGCCCGTCCACTCGTCTCGCGAGTATGAGTCCGTCGACGTGTCGACCTGCCCCAGCAGGCGCTTCAGCTCCACCCCCATGTTCGCTACAGCAATATCCGCAGAGACGTCCTGCAGGAAGTGCGATGCCATGTGCTTCATTGCGATGGCGGTACACTCGCCGTACAGCGACTTGCACCCCTTACTGGGTCTATGCACCAAGCGTGCCCAGAAGTCCGGGTAGATCTCAAAGGAGCTGGCGATGATGGGGTTCTTCTGGTGGAAGACCTTCCACACATTAGGATCCTCGAAATCCTTTGTAAGGGCGGGCTCTTCGTTGTGGATCCAGAAGTTGGAGTAGTTCTTGAGGTATGCTTGAATGTAGTCATTAGCGATGGCGGGGATGGGGGTGTTCTTATTGACGCCGATGCTCCAGTCGCCGGAGCAGCCCGCTCCATTGATGCCTGGGATGGGGGCGGCGGCGATCTCCCATCCTTGGGCTTTCATATGTGCGGCGAAGTCGGGTCCGACAGAGTACCACTGGAGGAGAACCGCGCAGTGGTCGCCCTTAAAATAGTTGTTGACGTCACCCCAGCCGTAACCGAAAGCGGCGGGCGGGACGATCTTTCCGAACCAATTCTTCCACATGGCGAGGGTCTTGGCGGCCATCGGGTTGTCCACAGAGACGGTGCCGTTGCGCTCCACAACCTGCCCGCCGTCGAAGCCGGACAACAGTGTCACGAACATGTACATCATTCGATTGGCGGAGTCGAGGTCTGTTGTCAGAACGAAGCCCCAGAAGTCGTTGTTCCCACGGATGGCACGTTCTGCGGCTTGGACCTGCGCGACAGTGATGTCGAACTCTTCCCATGTGGTGGGCCATGTCAGACCGTGCTTGTCGAAGAGGTCTTTTCTGTAGAACATCACCAATTGGTTTGTGTTTCTTGGCAGGGCGAGAAGCTTCCCTGAATCGGTAGAGTGCGAGCGCCACTTCTCCCTCACAACGTCCTTCGAGACGTCAAGCTCAACGAGGTCGTCCTGCATCGTGGCCACCCACTGCGTGTCGAGGTCGAGGATCTCTATTTCCGAGCTTTTATCATGCAGCATCCTTTCCAGGAAGACCTGCTCGTCATCTATGTTCCACCCGAAGACGTCGAGGTACGAGATGGGCTCTACTCCGACGTTTGGGTGCTTTGCAGTGAACTCTTCTATCATGCCGCAGGCGTTGCCTTCAACTCTGCTGTGGCCTTTCCCGCTCACCTTCAAGCTTGTCGTTTTGTTGCGCAAGAACTTACAACTGTTCCCCCACACACCACCCAGCAATGCAAGCACCACTACAACCACGTGTAGGCAGCGTTGCATAGTTTTGTTTTTTTTTTTTTTTTTTTTGTTATTTGTCCTTTTTTTTTTTTTTTTTTTTTTTCTGATTTTTTGAGAGAATGCGTCCAAGAGTTATAAAAAAAAAAAAAAAGGATGGAAGAAGAGAAGAAAAACTTGGAAGGAAAAGCTGTCAAAGCACATGATAAAAACACGGAAGTGAGCACCCCCCCCCCCCCCCCCCCCCCCTTTTGTGTTTTTCCCCCCCCTTTTTTTTCCCTCCCCGGACCAAAAGATATTTGCACAGACAAAGGAGCGGTACACATTGGACCGATATCACAAAACAAACTAATAGCAGGATCGAAGTATTTCGTTTTTCTCCCCTACTGTAACAGATATTTGTATTAAAAAAAACGACAATTTATTGTATTGTGGATGAAAAAGAAGAAGAGGGGGAGAAAGGCCATGAGGGTTCCATGGGCTAACCTAACCTCTGTTTCCACTACTAGATTGTCCGACATACAAAATCTTGTTACAGCTTTTTTTTTTTTCCCCCCCTTCTTTGTTTCAGTTTTTTTTGTCGATACATAAACACTGCCCAACATCCCCCCCTTTTTTTTCTGATAACTATAATAGACTGGACTCAGGTCAATCTATCTAAAAAAGAAAGAAAGAAAACTTTTTATTTTATCCCCTAGACGCCCGGAGCCTATCTACGGTACCCCCCCATTTTCGTTGTTGCTTTAAATACTCAAAAAAAGGGCAGCATGCAACCATAGGTAGGTGCAAGGAAAGGGTAAACGGTACTAAAATTTTCAATTCCAGGTGCCAGATTCAGATGAGAACACTTAACTATGTGTGTAAGAGGGGGATTGAAGGTGTACTTTTTATGTCCGATTTTGGGGGGTCTTGTCGTGGGGGGTCCGTGGAGTTATGGCTGGGCTAAAAAGGGCAGCATTCAGCCCTATTTGGTGCCCTGAACTCTAGGATTGAGGTCAGTCTGGAGACTTTTTGGGGCTGTGGGATGAAAAAAGCAACTTGTGAGTTTTTTTTCCAGCTGGGGTAGCATGCAAGGGTAAAAAACACGTTTTGCATAAGGGGGTTTTGCAACAGGGGCACCACGTTTGCACCTTCTTCCCGCACCCAGGAACAGAGCACCCTCCTCACCTTCGTTCCGTTCATCATGGTCTCGGAGGTGTGATTTAGGGTCAAATCGAGACGTTTTGGGTATTTCTGAGTGAGGGAATCCTCATTGCTAGCGTGTTTGCGCTTGGGGGTCGGTGACGGTGTTGTCGGGGGGTGTGTACTATTGGTTTTGGGGGCATGGGTGAGAAGCTTGCCAACAAGTTCTTCTTTGAAGCTCGGGAAGCCATAATTTTTGCCACATTCCCTACTCTTCTTCCAGATTATGGAGGAGTTGGCAACACAGCTTTCCAGGACCCAATAAAAAACGACCATGATCCACTTCCGGGTTTTCATACGCCGAACTCCAGTCCCCTGGAGCTGGTCTTGCCGGTCAGGGGTCGACAGCAAACCCTTAGGAGTCGACAGTACGCATGACTAGGTCCTGTGTTGTGGACTTCTTGCTGAAAATGTTGAAATTCGCCAGGTAACAGTTTTATGAGTCGCATGTCCAGCGATTACCTTGATGCCCACCGAGTTGCTTTTTCGTGGTGCCATGACTTTTATTGTTGTCGGGATAACACTGTCGTCAACAGACAACCACTTGCCAGGGGTCCGCACAGTCCTACACCGGTTGACAATGATGTCAAGAAACCTGCGCATGAGGTGCAGTTTCAGGCCTTCCAAATGTTTTCCAGGTTGTCAAAGGTGAGGTAGCGCTGTATGTCAACGAATCGGTTTGCTCATTTTCTCAAAAGCCGGGATGGTTAAATTAGAATTTGTTTCCAGTAGCTCTTCATGTTCGGTACCGAGCGTAAACCCATTAACAGGACCAACCCAAGCCAAATTTTGTACTCTGGGATGGAAAGATTCAGATTCCGCTGTTTTTTTGAACCGAAACGACCGTTCGTGGAAGAAACTATGAGCTCAAGTACCGCGTGTGTAAAAAAAAAAGATTAAAAACACCCTCCTCATTGGCCGCTTCACCTAGAGGTGTCTAAGCCCACCTTTTTATGGAAATGATATGTTTCGGGCCTATGGGAGTATTTCTCCCACCCAAGCATCGTTTCCGGCCCCTCTTTGACCGCCTCATCGTCTTTTTTGTTCTTTTTCTGACCAGTCGGGGGAGACTCAAGTTTTCGCTGCTATTTTGATCATCTGATTTCATTTTAAGCCAACCCTGCCGGTTTCAATTAAAACAAAACTTTTAACGCAAAATGTAGTTCCAAGACAAAATAAACCGCGCAACAATGCCATATTTTGAAGTCCAGGGGCCGTGTTCAAAAAAAAGTACTTACCGAAAAAGCAAATTTTGAAATGAGGACAAAAACGTCCGCGCGGGCGTTTAGGGGTTATGAAGAAACCGTAAACCTTTCCTTGCCTAGTGATATTGGGAAATCTTTCTTCTTCTTTTTTTTCTTTCTTTTTTTTCCCCCTCTTTTTCTTCGATGTATCCCACATCCCATTTCTTTGTGAGACTCTTAATTATTTCGTTGCGAGAAAGGGGGAATAGTGGAGTAAGGGGGGGGGGGATAAAAAGAAATAACAGGCTTTATATGTCTTTCAGAATGGCACCAAGGCAGGAGAAGGACCGCAGAGCGGACGGCTACAAAAGAAGTGATGCTTCATCCCTTTGAAAAGAGAGAAAAAGAAAGAAGAAAGAGAAAGAAAGCCTATTAGAAAACCTTTAAGACACGAGGGGGTCAAAAAAATCTTTGCAAAATTTAATATAGCAGGTATCTAAGGAAAACTGCAACAAGAACCATTCACCTCAGTATATTCTTTTTCTCAACAAGGAGAAGTAAAACTAGAGTATCGAATTTTCTTTTGCAGCTTCTCCGTCTTCTTCTCCACTCGTCTTTCATCTCTGTACTCAAAAAGGATTTTTTTTTTTAAAAAAGACAATTTTTTTTTTTTGTTTCTTTTTTTTTTTTTTTTTTTTTTGACCACTAAGCCCACAGGCTAAAAACCGAGAAAAAAAGTCCATTTTTGAGGCGACTCCTTTTAAAGGCGATGTTTAAGGGCAAAACCCACTACTTGAGGACCACCTTTAGGGCTATGCTGGCAAGAAACCGGTTATCCGTTTCCTTATTTTCGAAAAAAAGCTTGGAAACGCGTTTCCTTGCCGGCATAGCCTTAGGGGGGGGAGGGGCCTATCTAGCCCAGATTTAGCTTGCGTTTCACCTCTCTGGCGTCCGTGGGCCTAGGGTGAGTATCACGTTGATGTCCCCCTTCAGGCGGAATCGAGTGTTCTTCATTGTCACTTTCCTATTTTAGGTCCTTCAAATTTTTAAAGTAATGCCGAAAAAAGGGCAGCATTTAACCAAACAAAGTGGGGAAAATCGCGCCAAAATAGAGAAGGTCGCTCTATTTGACCCAAACGGTCTATGATTTTTTTTTTTTTTTTAAATCTTTTTTTCTTTTCGATGACATGTGGGTTTAGTGGTTAATGTTTTTCTTCTAAAATAAAAAAAAAAGTCTTAGAAGAAGAAAAAAAAAGAAAAACAAATATAAAAAGAGGTAACTTTTTGTTTTCCCAAACTAAAACGAAAGGCCCAGACCCCCCCCCCCCCCCCCCCCCCATTCTGGAGGTGAGCAAAAATAGAACAAACACTATAGCCGTGTTTGCGTGTGAGACGTACAGTACAGAAAGAGAACAAAAAACAACAAAATAATAAAACCATAAGAAAAGAAAGGAGAAAGAAAGATGCCGCCTCCTGTCCTGTAACCGAAGGGTTGCGAAAAAAGAAGAAGAGCCATGTCGTGGCTGGGGGTTTTTTTAAAGAGCATTTTTTTTTTCTTTTTTTTCCCCACTCTATTTTAGGACCGAGCCCCTCCCATTGCGGAGAGATTGCTGAACGACCTCAATTTGGAGTGAAAGAAAAAAATAAAAAAATAAAAAAAATAAAAAACCTTCTTTTGCCAACCAAAAATTCGGGGCTAAGGGGGGGGGATAAAAACTAAGAAACTCTAGTTAAATTATGACTCTTTTTTTTCTTTTTTTTTTTCTTTTTTTTTTCTTCCTGCTTTCACCGTCTGGCAGGCAAACTATTGCATCAAAACGGTACATGAGCTCGTCAGGATTAAAATGTCAACACTTTTTTTTGTTACGAAAAATTCTTGTTTTGATTATTTGAGCAAAAAAGGGCAGCATGCAACCATAGGAAGATGACATACATGGTGTACCTGTTGCCGTTCTTTCAATTGCGATGCTTGTTTTGCCATGAGGGCCTATTTTTTGCTTTTTTTCAAGGGGTTCCTAAGGGATTTTCAGAAAAGGCCAATTCTTAACACTCGCCTGCTCATAGCTTCGACATTGGTATCTTTGGAGCAAACCTACATTCTCTACCCGGGTTTTCCTTTTTTTTTTCTTTTGCACTCATAAAACTTAAAAATTGAATTTTTTGTTTCTTTTTAAGGGGTTTTTATGAGATTTTAGCCTTAAAATAGGCCAAAACGGCACTATTTCTCCCCACCCCATTTTGATAGTGATTTAGAGTCCAGACCACCCAAGAGACCTCAAAGGTTTCACAGATTTTCAATCTGCGTCCATTCCTCCTGTCGCTTTTCACGGGAAAACGAAAATGAATTCGATAAATCTCGGTGTGGCGAGTGGGTGCTCACCGTTGTAAATAAATAAAAAATAGAGTCTGGGTTATTTGTAACTTCCAAACGTTGACATTTCTTTCCGGACGAGCTCATATGGGGGAAAAAAAAAAGGAAAAAAAAAAGAGGTTTTTTTTTTCTTCTTTTTTTTTTCCACTTTTCTAAATCCTACCTCAGAAGCATTCTGTAGGATTTCCCCCCACCACGGTGCAACTACGGTTGGAACTGCAGGCTTGGTGCGGCTCTCTCCTGGTGTATGGGAGCGTCTGTAGAATCTGAGTGTGCGCCGACAGCGTTGGGAACTTCCTCTTGGCGGTGCGGCAGTGTGCTCTCCAGGACACCATAGGACGTATCGTCGAGAACAGCCAACCTGTGAAGCGTCAGAGGGCAGGCACCGTACTTGTTGGGGTAGCAAGCACGGACCCTCTGCATGACATGCCTGACGAGGGGATCGGCAGCGATGGCTTCCTCCAAGGCCGTGTCGACTAGCGTTGACAGGGCAGTGCTTGCAGGTGTGCGGAGCAGCTTTGTGAAGAATGTCTCAAGAGGGTGGGTGGCGGTGAAGTGTTCGTTGTAGAGCCATTCTTGGTTAGCAGAGGTGCCCACCGCTCCAAGGATCTCCCAGACAGTGGTGGAGTTGTTCCCTATGAGCTTGATCACGTCTATGCAAACCGTTTTGAAATTCGTCCGTATCACCGTCTGCGCCGTCCCGCAGCATGCGATCACAGGCCGCTCCAGCTGCACGGATAGCTCGGACGCAGACAGCCCAACCCCTTCGGCCGCTACCACCAAAGGCCCGGATATGCAAAACGCTTTCTGTTTTTTATTTCCAATGTATCCCGCCTTGCACACTCCGTACGAGACCGACATGAAGTGGTACTTGATTGACGCTTTGGCACGAAGGGCGGTGTTGGCAGCTCTTTCCGACGACCCTGTGCAGGGCGCTGTAGCGTTCCATGACATGGTGACGGTGTCCAGTGCTGTGGTGGGGATGGGGTGGATCACACCCCGCGTTTCCTGCAGGATCGCTTCCAAGCTGCTGAGAACGGGCCCGACCTTTGCGGGCCCCCCCCCATCCAGGTGGGCTAGCCGGATGGTTAGCACAGCAGCACGCACAGTTTCCAACGACAGAGAGAATGACACCCGTTGGGTGTACGTCATGGAACTCGACCGTGAGAAGGAGTGCAGCCTCATTGCCAATGTGGTGGCGGGGCCATCGTTGTAAGAAGTGTCCGACCCAGACTTGTCGGGGGGCTGCAGGGGGTTCTCCGCCGTAGACGCTTGAACACTATGGTACATTGTCTTGTGCTTCACCTGCTCCGCGTCGACGGCAAACAGCGACTGCGGCAGGAACGCCTTGTACTCCTTCAGAGACTTGACCGCGGTTCGCAGCCCTTCTGTAAGATGGTGGACCTCTTGTATCTGAAGAAACGGGTGCTTCGTGAAACACGTCAGCGACAATGGAACAGAGCGGATCACATCCTCGGCATCGTCCAGCTCCATGCTGTTGATGAGCTTTGTCGCGAGAGATAGAGCGGACAACGGGCGTGCCAGGAGGAAGTACTCTGTGAGCCCCATCGCGATATCGAAGAGCACCACTATACACAAGAAGACGATGAAGAAGTAAAGAGCAGAATTAATCTGATCCTCCACGTCCGACACATCACGCATCCACACCAAGGCGATTTCACCCAAACTGTTGTCGGTATCATCGAATGTCTTGATAGGTGAGTACAGCATGCTGCCCCTGACCCAAGCCTGCCCGCCGGACACAGATACTTTTCGGAAGCCGAAATCACGCGACCGTTCAATGACACCAACAGCACTGCCGATGCTTTCCGGGAAGGACGATAAGTTCAAAACACAACGTCTGCTGCGCTCCTGCACAAGAACAGGCATGCAGGCATTGGGAACACGCACGTTCGAGGCCAGCACTGTGCTGCTTTCCCTGTCGATGGAATTCCACGCCACAGCGACCATGTCAGCAGGCGTGTTCAGCAACCCGAAGTCAAGCTCCCAATTGTAAAAATCGATATACGTGGTGACGACGATCTCCTTGTCAGCGAGGAAGGTGGTGTTGACAGTGTTGGGAGGGAAGTAGTCGAACTGCGCATACCACACTGAAGTGTTCGAGAGAGTGACCCATGTGTACTGCCCGTTCCACCAGTGGTCGACCGTTGGGTTGAGGTGGTGCACCTTAAGAGAGCTAGACACCACGGATGAGTTGTAATCGTAGGAAACACCAACATCAGCAAAATCATCGAGAAGGAACTGATTGATGCATATTTCTGTCGGGGGTGCTGAACCGGGCATGCACTGTCTTATTTCTGGCCGTCCCGTTGCATAGATGTAGGACAGGTTCTTGTCTTGTGGTTTATCGTACCAAGCCATCTCGGCGACGTACTCCCCTGACTGGATGTCCTTCGGGACGATGAAGATGCCGAGCGAGTAGAAGCCGCTGTTCGCTTTCACTGTTGAGATGGCTACCCACTTCGCAAGGTTCCTCCAATCGTGCACGTCCCAATCGGTTGAGTTAAGTGCCCACAAGTGGCCGCCCACTTCTCTTGCGGTTTCCTCTGCCTTCTTCATGTTGTTTTTTAGAAGTGTGTCCATTAGGGAGACGTCGCTCTGGCTCAGCTCTTTCACCGTTTTTTCAATCAGCGATTTCCCCTCGAAGTACAGCACCAAACCGCCGGCCAGAGACGCCAAGGTGCTGATCAGCCCCGTCAGCACTATCATGGAACGGACTGAAACTTTTGCCATTTTTTTTATCTTTTTTTTTTTTTTTTTTTTTTTTTTGCGAGGGAGGGGGGCCCCTGCACCCCCCCTCTCTCTCTGCCCCCCTCTCCCGCCTGTGGTTTTTTTTTTTTTTTTTTTTTTTTTTTTTTCTGGCGGAAAAAGAGAAAAAAATGAAATAAATAAAATGAAGCGCGAAAAGGGGGAAAATAAAGATTTGAAAGAAAATAAAGAAGTGGTAATTATTTAATAGAATACCGGGGGGGGGGGGGGGGGATAGGAAAAGAAAGAAAGAAAGAAAGAAAGAAAGAGAAAGCGCTTGCGAGGTTTGGAAGAGAAGAAGGTGGGGGGGGGGGGGGGAGAAAACGAATTTTCAAGAACTAAATCTGTAATACGAGAGAGAGGGAGAAAAAAAAGGGGAAAAAACGTGAGGTGAGAGTATTTAAAAAAAAAAAAAAAAAAACTTTTCTTTTTTTGTTTTCTTCCTTCTTTCTTTGACTAATGTCCATAACTGTTTCTTCATTCCTCCTTTCCCCCCACAGCCAGCGAGGTCTTACGCATGGTAAAAAGCAAAAGCCCAGCGTGGGTTTCTCGGGGAAAAAAAAAAAAAAAAAAAAAAAAAAAAAGTGGTGTGCAAAGTCGGGATTTCATCCTACAGAAGGTTAAAACCCGAACAAAAGTTTATCGCTCGACACTTTTAGCAAACACCAAAAACTTTCATTTACAATGAGAGAAAAAAAGAAGAAAAAAAGAGAGAAAAATCATTTAACCCTGAAGAAGAAGATTTAAGACTTTAGTTTAGTTCCTTTTTTTTTTTTTTTTTTTTTTTTTCTTGCCTTTTCCCCCCTTCTTTTTCCCCTTTCCCACCCGTATCTCTTTTCTCTTTTTTAACAAAACTGATACAAAGACAAAAAAAAGGGGACGAAATATATATAAAAAAAAAGAAAAGAAGGAAAAAAAAAAAGAAAACAAAACACAGCATAGGCAATGGTGCAGCAAAACACTACGGGCTGATCTGTTTTTCCTTCAAAAAAAGAAAAATAAATACATATTATAAATATATATATGAGTTAAAGGAGGCCGGTGTTGGCAACGCCCTGCACAAGAACTGTCTACTTGATTACAGGGGGCGCGCCGCGGCCGAGTTGTAGCTTCTTCTGCGTTCCGCGTCGTGTCCTTAATGCGTGCGGTGTGCAACTCAACTCCAGCCGGGGCGTCCCGGGTAACCAAGATTCTGCGCTCGTGCAGTTCTTCCACTCGGGCGCTACCGGTGATGACCGACGAGGAGGTCAACAGCGAACAACACATCTGATGTTTTTTTCTTATATTTTCATGTTATCCCCACCACCTTGGCACTCAAAAAAAAAAAAAAAAAAAGAGAAAAAAAAAGAATAGGAATAGAAGGAAAGTCTATTGTGGGGGCAAACATACTATTTTCTTGATTTAAAAAAAGAGAAAAAAAGTATCACCAGATAAGGAGCTAGCAACGAGAAGGGCTTCCTTTCTGCCAGAAAAGCGCTTTTGTTGTTGCCTTTTGCCGCACATTCCCGCACCCGGGAATCTGGCCAAAGACAAGGCGCATGAAAAATATTCCCCCCCCAGTGCACCTCCAGATAGGAGGGGGAAAGGGAGGGGGACGATCTTTCTTGTGCCTCCCCCGTACTGTTCAAGATGGAATTTAAAAAAAAAAAAAAAAAAAAAAAAAAAAAAAAAAAAAAAAAAAAAAAAAAAAAAAAACGAGTTCTTTCAAAAAAAAAAAAAAGAAAAGAAATCAGCCAGCAATTGCTCGGCAAAAAAAAGGGGGGGGGGGGAAGTACCTAAAAAAATAATGAATAACTACCGTGTTTGTACTTTACATGAAACGGAAAAAAGTTCCAAGACCGGTTTCCGCTCCAAAACATTTTCCGTTTTCCAAATTTTTTTTTTCTCTTTCATACTAGGTACAAAATACGGTAAATCGAAAAGAAAAAGAAGAAAAAAAAGGCCATGGACCGGTTCGTAACACCCAAGGCCGGAAACAACGACGGGACCAATGCAAGGCCGCTACGTGCTTACACATATCTTTTTTTTTTTTTTTTCCCTTCTTTCTTTCTCAGAAGCCCATCAACACCACAACCCTGTCTTGTATATCGTAGGAACAAGGGGTGGTACCAGGGCTTTAATTTTCCCCATTTTCTTTTTTTTTCTTTCTTTTTTTTTGCGTTCTCTCCCCCCCCCCCCCCCCCCCTCTCTTTTTGTTTTCCCTTCTTTTTGTTGTGTTAGATTGTATTTTATGTAACAAGAATTTACGGCCGAAGCACCCACTAGTCAGCGGGAACATCCTCATCCTCAAGGGCAGGGGCGGGTTCCTCCCTCACTCTCTTCTTCTTCTTCTTCTTCTTTTTAGGTGTTTCAGCAGGTTCTTCCACCGGGTCTTGAGTTGATGTTGTAGTTGCTGCTGCTGCAGGGGCAGCTGCGATGGCCACGTCGAAGGAGTGCTGAAGCGTACCGTCTGGCTTTGGGGGGCCGGAGGAGGACAAATCTTTCTCCTCGAAGGTCTCGACCACGCCTGGGTCGTCGATGGCCTCGTAGTTGAAGCCGTCCTCCAGCTCCATGTCCTGCAGCAGCTCGTCTCCAGTCCACTCGAAGTTCTTGATGACCTTCCCCTTGGTCCGCCCTCTTGAAACCTTGTCCCTCTTCTTGAAGTACCACCACCCCGCCACCATTCCCAGCACGCACACCACCAACAGTATCACCACAATTATAATAATAGGACTCCCGCCTCCTCCGGCGGGCGCTTCCGTATCCGGCGCCAAGGTGCCCAGCCCTGGTGCCGGGTTTTTCGGCGACAGTGTCGCTGGCCTCATGGTGGTCCCTGGCACCAGGGTGCTCGGCGACAGTGTGTTCGGCTGTGCAGTGATGTCCGGCGACAGGGTCCCTGGGACGGCTGTGCTCCATGTTTTGACGTCAGGGGACAGTGTGTTCGGTTGAGCAGTGACATCAGGTGACAGGGTCGCGGGCACAGCAGTCACAGTGTTGTTGCTGATGTTGGGCGCCAGCGTGTTTGGCACTGCTGTGACGGAGGGGGACAAGGTGCCAGGCACGACTGTGGGCACAGATGGGGGTGCCACCGTGTTTGGAAGAGCTGTAAGGTCCGGGGAGAGCGTGCCAGGCACCGTAGTCGTCCCAGGGACAAGCGTCCTCGGCGGCAGCGTGTTGGGAGTAGCTGTTGGTGGAACCTTGGTTACCGGGACTTGCGGTACCGTATCAGGTGCTTTCGTGTCAGGATTCGCTGTTGGGGGTGCTTTCGTGCCAGGTGCTTTGGTGTCAGGTGCTTCCGTGTCAGGAGCCGTGGTGATGCTGACAGGAGGGATTGTAGGAGGTGCTCCCGTGTCAGGAGCTTTGGTGGCGGGGATTGGGAGTGCTGTGGGAACCAGAGTGTTGGGTGGCTGTGTACTGGGCACCACTTTCGGTGTTTGAGTTGGTGGCACCTGTGATGTTGGGGGTGTTGTGTCGGGGGCTGTGGTAGGCACTGCTGTTACCGGCGGCTGTGTTTGCGGCGGCTGCGTGACCGGTGCCCCTGTACGCGGGGCTGGAGTAAGTGGTGGCTGAGTATGTGGTGGCTGTGTTTGCGGGGGCATGGTCTGCGGCGGGGATGTGTGTGCTGGCTGTGTCGCGGGTGGCATCGTAGGCGGAGAAGTCACAGGAACCTGTGTCTTCGGCACGTCTGTAGGTGGGGACAGGGTGTCAGGGGGCTGCGTTGAAGGTACGCCTGTCTTCGGGACCAAGGTGCTTGGGGGTTGGGTGTCAGGAGACTGCGTGACAGGAGACTGCGTGTCAGGTGACTGCGTGACAGGAGGCTGCGTGTCAGGTGACTGCGTGACAGGTATTTGTGTAGATGGTGGGGGTGTCTTCGGTGCTGGCGTGTTGGGACTCGGTGTGAGGGGCGCAAGTGTTTGCTTCGGGCAGCCCTTGGGTGAAGGGCTAGTATCCTTCCACTTTCCGCCTGCACCGCACGTGATCCAGCTGTCAGCGACCGGAACGCCCCCCCAGCAAGTGTACTGACAGCTGGTCCCTAAGCTTGTGGTGCTAGTGCATGGGAGGAGGACACCACCGATGTTAGGATCGATGTCGTGATTGTTCGATGAGTCAGGGAGACCGCACGTGCTCGTCTCTGAAACGCATGAAAAGCTGGTGGTCCATTCAGCCTTGTGGGGTTCGGTCTCCTTGCAGATGACCTGCCCGACACCCTTGTAGCCGACGTCGCAACGCACGGGGCACACGGTGCCAGCAGGAATTTCTGTACGAGATCCGTTGCAGGAGGTGAGTGTGCTGGGGACAATGTGGTCAAGTGTGATGTTGGGCTCGTTGGTACAGGTGCCGTTTCCACCAGTGGCAACGGAGATGTCTACGAACCAGTGCTTGTCCTTTGACATGGAGCAGGGGTATTTCGAGTCTACTAGGCCGCTCCCGGGAGAGAGGATGAAGTCGACGTCATCGGTCCACATCTCGAACCTCCCAGAGATGTCCGACTTCAAGACAACAGCGTACCAGGAGGTAATGCGTAAACCTTCCCAGGCATTGCTGCCTGTTTCCTGGCAGCCATACACCGGTTGGGTACCGCTCCTTGCTTCGGCTACAACTTCTTCGTTTGGGTCCCTGTCGTAACAAAAGACCCTACTGTCTGGGAGCACTGCGTACCATCCATGCGTGTGGTCCCTGAGGTCGGTGCAGCGTGACTTTAGGTTCAGCTCGTACCTATCCACTGTGCCGTTGACGGCGTAGACATCTGTTGCGGGGTCCGGTTCTGTCACGTTGCAGAAGTCGGTGAAGTTTGCGACTACTAGGTTACCGCTAGGAGACTTGATGTAGCCCTGCCCAGGCACCGTGGCGTTGGGAATCTGATCTGTGTGGTATGTGGCCAACCACAGTGTCACAATATCCGGTTGACTGGGCGAAGTAGACGTGCAGACCTCAACGATGTGCCCCTCGCAGCAGAAGAATGTCAACAACACGACTGCAGCAGCCAACAAAGGCTGCGCGGTTCTGCGCATATTTTTCTTTTTTTTTTTTTTTGTACTCCTTTATGTTTCTCTTTTTTTTTGGGGGGGGGAAATCTAAAAATAAGTATCAAGAAAAGGGAAGATAAAATAAATAAACACCCTTGGTACCGTGGTACGCTAGCCTTGATTCCACACATGGGCGGGCGTTCTACGTCCGATCGAAAGCGGCCTACAGGCCCCACACTCTGTGCTATTATTACTTTTTGTTGATGTTGTGAAACAAAAACGCTTGTAAGTATCTAAATCAAACAAACTTTAAACCCGATCGGGCGAAAAAAAGAAACAAGGGAAATCAGCACAGAACACAGCACTTTCCTGGCCGTCTGCGTTCCATGAATGGTACCTTGTTGCATCTCCGCATGAAGTCATCCCCGACATCTGTGACGCCCTTCCTCAGGTGCCCGAGGTTTGCGGTGGTCAGAGAACTGCAGCCAGATAGAAAGCCGTCCCCCAGCTTTGTCAGGTTTCGCATTGCACTGAAGTCAACAGAAGTGAGGGAGGTGCAATTTCTGAGAAAGAAGTCGCCCACCGACACCACGTCACGAAGGCCAAGATCCACAGAAGTGAGGGAACTGCAATAGTTAAGAAACCAATGACCGACCCCCCTAACATTCCGAAGGGGGCTCAAGTCAAGGGTCTTAAGTGACTTGCAATAAGCCATGAAGCCGCCACCTACCTCCGTCACGTTCTGAAGGGGTCCCAGATCCACCTCTGTCAGGGAATTGCAGTCAGCGAGGAAGCTGTAGTTGGTGTACGTGATGTCGCGAAGGGGGGTGAGATCAATGGCCTGCAACAACGTGCATCCAGCTAGAAATCTTTTTCCAACTTTCCGAACACACTGAAGGGAGGTGAGGTCAAGGGTGACAAGGGACCGGCACTCAAACAAAAAGCCATCCGCAATGGATGTCACACACTGCTTGGGGTCCGTCATCTGTAGGTGACGAAGGCCAGAAGGGAGGTACGCTGCGTGAAGCTCAAGACAGTCCACACCCGATACCTCCACCTGAAGAAGAAGGCCAGGGTCCTCCTCCAAACGCTGTTCTATCGCCTCCTTTGTCTCCTCTGAAGACAGCTCCTGTGAAAGGACACACATCGTGTTGCGGACATTGCAGCAGAGAAGGAGCTCGCACCCCTCCCACATCCCAAGGTGCTGTATCTCATTCCCACCGAGAGTCTCGTCCAGTTCTTCACCTTCGAAGTGCAAGAGGAAGGTTCCCACCTCTACTCCAGCAGCCTCCCCTGCCTTCTTGTACAAGTCCTTCACAGTGTCACGGCCTCCCAGCTCTACCTCGTGCGTCTTGTTGTTCTCCATCCTGATGAACACCGTCAGGCTCATATTTTTCTTTTTTTTCTTCTTCTCTTTCCTTTTTTTTCTCTTTTGCCGGTCAAGGTTTGCCTTATTCTTGTCTCTCTACCGAGCACCCGTAACACTGGCACAAACTTTCTTGAAATGACTCGCTTAAGGGGAGGTGTCGTTACGCACCTAGACCCGGCCAAAGGTCTTGCTTCCCCTGTCAAAAAAGAAGTCGTCTTTCTTTTTTTTAAAAGAGAGAGGTTAAAATATAAAGAAAATAAAGAAAAAGTACGCAAAGAAAAAGGAGGGAGAAAGAGAAAAAGAAACTGGTTCAAAGACACGGTGGTGTTTTCGATGAACGGGACGAAATATTTATTTTATTTTTTTTTTTTCTTTCTTTCTGTACCCATATCGAGGACGCCTTTTGTCTTGAGAAAACGTGTTGTCAGTATCGTATAAAAAAAAAAAAAAAAAAAAAAAAAAAAAAAGGAGGGAGGTGAATGTTTAGTAGAAACCACCGACAGGCATTATGGGGAATACGTGGGATTCTTCCTCGCAATGGGCTTCGATAAAGGTTGTAAGTTGCTTGTTGAAATATTGCATGAGGCTGTCAGACACACCAGGGAGGCAGTCCATGACAGGCAGGGCGTAGACCCACCTGCTCACCGCATAGAACACAAAATCAGACCAACAGGCATCATAGGAGTAACCTGTAAGATCTGCACCACTCTCCCGAAGCGTGGTGTAGTACACCCTGACAAGATCAGGAAGGCTGGAGGCATGACGATCGAGGTCTACATCTGAGAGGAAGAACTGCGAGAGATCCCTTAGGGGGTTCCACGCCGAAACATTGCACCAGTCGCACACTCGCAGCTCTCCATCACGAGACATAAACATGTTGGAGGCATGCCAGTCCCCATGGCACAGTGTGTATGGACCTTTGTTCACCTTTTCCACAACATGTGAAAAAACAGAAGCTGACAGTGAAGCCTGCATCACTTTCAAAACCCGTTCGGAGTACTTAACACTCTTCCTTCTTTGTCGCCACATCGCCTTTGCCTTTTCAACAGACATTTCCCACCACACTCTGCCCCTTCCTTGGATGTTATCCACGCCTTTCAGCCACTCACATTTCAGGAGATCCTTGTCGTTCCAGTGCTTCGCATGGAACCTCCCAGCCGCCATGCACACACCACGCAGCACCTCCGCTTCACTTTGGTATGCAGTGCGGTTAAACCCCTCGGGGAGGCCCCATATCTTGTTCCCTAGGAGGAGGTCCACCCCTACATAGTTATGAGACATGTTCTTCATGAGGATGCTGTACTTCCCCGTCAATCTGTTGGAGTAAGCGTGGTGGGACGGTACCGCAATGTCCTTGCAGGTTGTCCGTGCGAAGGTGTTGTAGAACACCGCCTCCCTGTATCCGCTTAATCGGATAGAGAAGGCCTTCCCCTCCGCACCCCCTGATGTTTTTAATACCAGGTCCTCGTCCCGCTCACCCACCTCGTTACCGCACACAAGGCTCAGTTTGTATATAGTTCCTACATATCCGCCTCCGCCAAGAGGTTGTATTTCCACATTGATCACTCTTTCCTCCGGGCTTAGAACATTCGACTCCCTTAGAATCTTTGTTAGTTGTGAAGCGGGATAATCTGCTTCGTCTGTGCTTGACAGCAGGTCACCTATCCAGCCAGCAACCTGAGTATACGTGTTCACCACAGAGCCTAGGAGGGACATTTATACCTGTGGAACTTAAATGAGGGGATAATATGTCTCGAGGAATCTTTTACTTTTTTTTAGCATGGGACTGCTGCTAGAAACGGACCCACTGAGAAAGAAAGGGAGGAAGAAGAAGAAAAAAAAAGAAACTAGTTTTTGGTGTGCAGGGGGGGGGGGGGGGGGGGGGGGTGCTCAAAGAAAATGTCTTCGTTGATCGCACAGATCAAGAAAGGCACAGGGATAAGGGTTAAAAAAAAGGTGTTTTTGTTTTTTTTTGGGGGGGTGTTGATCAATTTCCTCCTTTGGCTTTTTCTCAGGGGGGTGAGGAGAAAGGGGGAGAACACTTAGAGTCATGGCCGAAACTCAAGAGGAGGGGTAAGGGCTCACCCTAAAGCCTAACAACGCCAATTTTCTTTTTTTTTTTTTAAATTTCCACTTCTTTTTCGACCAAGTAGGTGGGTTGGAAGTGTCTGGGAGCTGGGGAAAGCGGGGGGAACATTGATGTCAGCTCAAAAGGCTGAAACTCGGGAGGAAGGTAGCGCGAATGGCGACTCGAGAGGAAAGGAAGTGTGAGCGGCTCACCCTAAAGCCTAACAACGACAAAGGGAGCGCCACTCGTGAAACTTTTAAACTATGATGGGGGGGGGGGGGGGGGTCATCGCCAGGGTGCATTTCGCCCTGGCTGAGAGAAAACTCGTTTCTTGCAAAGAGGAAAAAAAAAGAGCCAACAAGGGGGGGGGGGGGGGGGGGGGGGACAATAATAATAATCATTCGTCTTAACGCAGGAAAAGGGCAGTCAAGCCTTTTTTTTTTTTTTTTTTTTTTCCCTGTTTTTTGATCAATTCTAAAATTTCTGAAATTGTGGCGATGACGGATGGTTATCTGGGTGACTGAAATGTAGTTGAAAGGGAGAAACATTACATGAACAAAAAAAGAGAGAGAAGAAAAAAAAGAATTAACAATAAATAAACTATTCTGCTAACTGAATCGTCCAATACTACCTATAGGCGCTCTTGCAACGACCACCACAGCTATCGCCAACGTGCCAAAAAATGGGCTAAACTCGCACAACCAAGGGAGCTAAACGTTTCAGACATGGCGTGCCACACCCATAAAAAAAAAAGAGACATTTGCGCCTCACACTATCTCTTGATCGGTCCGAAAAAGAAATTGAAAACCAGATAATTTAACAATGAGGAAAGTAACTCGCTTGAGGGGAGGTGTCGTCACCCACCTTAGACCTGGGTCCGGAGACCAAAAGTCTTGCTGCACCCTAAGATAAAGAAAAAGATGTGGGGACGGAGGGAAAAGCGGGGGGGGGGGGGGGGGGGGGCGAGATAAAAAAAAAGCCAGTCAAGGTGCTACCGGTGATGACCAAGGAGGCCAACAGCGAACAACACATCTGATGTACTTCTCAAAAAAAAAAAAAAGAAAAAAAAACATTTATTTTCTCTCAAATTCTTTCAAATGATGCTGCTCTTCATCTTGGTGTAGATAATGACCTTCGAAAGACCGCTTGACTTGTAAATAGCCGGGTTAACCACCTTTTTTTTTTTTTTTTTTTTTTTTTTTTTTTTTTTTTTTTTTTTTTTTGCTATTGTTACAAATATTTATCTTTCAAAAAAATGATTTTATAACTATATGCAACTTGTGCCGTGCAAAAAGATTTTCGCAGCTTTTTTGCTTGTGCGAACAACAAGACATATAGTCATAAAGAACTACTGTAAAGTGAAAAACACCCGGACGGACAAATTTACGGGTCTTCTTCGCGTCTGGGAGTTTGTCCGTCTGGACATTCGTCCGTCCGGGATCCTTCTTGAGGTCCTCTGGAGGCCCAACCCTGGCTGGGCTGACTTGCGTGAACCCACCGCGGCGTCACTGGATTTCAGAGTTTATTTTTTCTCAGCTATTCACTGGATACCCGTGCAGCAAGGGGGGGAGGGGGACTATGTGCCCTTCCTCGCGGTCACGCTATCGTTCATGATCAAAAGGGCTGGTTCAGCAGGTGAAAAACCATGGGTCTTGGTGGTGCTTTCGAAAGGGGGGAACACATCGTCCACCCAGATCTCGAGCGTTTCTTGGTTTGCCCGGTGATTGCTCGATGCTGTCAGGCTCCAGGTGGTGGGGGGTCTTGACCCGAGGCACGGAGCCCCTTCCCCTTTCAGGCTGAGTCTGGCCTTTGTAACTCCCGGACTGACAAACGTCCGGGTTTTTTTGGCTTCCGGGAGTTCGTCCGTCCGGACATTTTTCCTTCCGGACATTTCACTCTTCTTCACTCACTAGGGGCCTAGTTAAATTATAAGATTTTGGTGTTAAATTATGGGGCTTCAGAGTGAAAAAATAGGTCTTGTCGTAGAAAAAAAATGTACCCATAATCCCCAAAAAAAAGCTGACCTGTGTGGAAAAAAAAAAACAGCAGTGCAAGCAGTGAAGAGACTCAAATGACGAAGAGTGAATAAAACGACTTACTTGGCGCCAAATGAGCCATTATTTAACACTCGTTACCGTTTTTTTTTTCTTTTTTCATCCCTCCCACGTACCTGCGCAATCTTCGGATTATTCATCGCATTAGTAATATGAATAATGGTGTACCTGTCGGCAAGGCTTGTTGCCGTGTCGTACTCTTTCCAGCTGAGTTCAAAATAGTCCGCCTTGTGCTTCGTTGTCTTCACCTCGAAGACCTTGAAGTCAGGGTGCTTTGCCAGCACCTGCCCATAAGTGTGGTGCTTGCCGACAGCCGTGAATTCTTCCTCTGTGATCCCGCTCGCAATGTCGAAAGGCGCGAAGCTCTCACCCTGACTGTTCGTGGAATAGAACACCTCTGCAGGGTATTTCTCTCTGAGGTACGCTAGTGCAGTGTCTTCACCCCACTTCCCCAGCGCCTGCTCCCTTATGGCTGTGTGCACCTGGTGCGCTGACCTCCGCCCCACGAGAGGCGGGGCCCGATGGTATAAATGCTCTATCGAGCTTCTCGCTGCCTAACATCGGGAGGGGTTTCTGTTCGTCATCGTCTCTGCTGCTCACTTCGTCGCTTCCTCCCTCTTCGTATTCCCTTACGCTGTCCTGTGCCTCCTCTGTCACTCCTATTCTGTAATATCCCAGCCCGCTTGTGCCTGACTTGAATTCGAAGCCCTCCTTGTCGCCCAAGTACCTTTGCGTCTCAACAAAGTGTGTACTATCAGGAACCTGGTATGATGGCCAGTTCTGCTTGTTCAGAATTGCCCTCTCCATTGCTTCCTTGTTTGGTACAATGCCTGTGTTGTGTCCTACCCTGCCGCCGCCGAATGTCGGTACCGCCATGCTCGGGTCGGCTGACTCCCTAACACGTTTCTCCTTCTCCTCTTCAGCTGCTGTTGGTTCTGCGATGTCCTCGTTCTTCTTTATCTTGCGCTGTTCCTCCCTTTCCTGGAAGAGGTTCCTTACGGCTGTCGGGACCTCATCCTCACAAAGCAACTCGGTGTCCTCTAACTCCTCGTTCACCCCGCGCAGCACTTTGTTCCCTTCCAGCAGCGCCACAGGAAGCTTCGTTGGCAGTGCGAGTTTCAGGCCGTTGTCCAAGGCATTCTTCAAAGCCGTCTCGTCGATATTGCCCAGCTCCCTCGCGAAGCCGATCGTTATATCCTTCAGGTCGTCGGCGGAGTCGGGCATCGCGTAGAGAGCCTCGCGCGTGTTCTCCTGCAGCAGGGACATCCTCGTCTCTGTGAAGAACACGACCCCCTTCTCCTTGTACTTCACCTCCACCCCGGAGGTCATGGGGGACAGGGTGTACGCACCGAGAAGATCTTTGTTCGTGGCAGCTTCTGCGATCTTCGCCGCCACCACCCGAACACTTCGTTCTTCGTCCTGCCCTGTTCAAGCTTCTCCACGTCCTGCACGGTCATCGTGAAGTCGCAAGCGCTTCTCGCCTCGTACCACCCGTCGGCTACTCCACCTTCTTGCTTTTCGAGGGCGCTCAGCAGGGTGACGACCTCAGAAAACCTCCCTGTAGAGGGTATTTGCGCCAGGTTCCCCTTTAAGGCTCCTACGCTCTTCGCAACCACGTCGGGGACCCCATGGCTGCCTCCTCGCTGATGAGCGCAACGATAGTCTTCAGCATGGCGGTGAGGATCTGAGTGGGGGTGTTCTTCACCACCACGAAGAGAGTGTTCTCGATCTCGTCAAGGTGCACAGCGTTGCTAGTATTGCTGTCCGTCCTGCTTTCCGTGCTCACCGACCCCTTCGACCTCGTACTTCACGGTCAACGACCCGACAAGCTTGCACCTCAGGTTTCTGTCTTCGAAGGCTGAGGTTTGGCTGAGTTTCTCGAAGGCGGCCGCTTCCATGTGTTCCTTGCACAGCAGGTACGCCTTCTCGCACATTACCCTCCATGCGTAGGTGTAGTACACGTAAGCCGAAGGCGAGAAAGGCACCTCTTCAGAACGTGTCTTTTTCTTCAACACGGTGGAGAGCCTCTGCATCCCGCACCTCTCCATGAACTTCTCGGACAGGTGGATTCTCCCCGACAGCATGTGGTACCCGTCGGGAAGCCTATCGGTGCTGATGTGCATGTCGTCGTAGAGGAGCGTCCCCCCGCCCGAGCTGGCGTGCTCAAAATCTTGCGTCCACCAGATTTTGCTTGTCTTGAGGGCCCGCCATCCCTCTTCAGTGATTTCATCTTGCAAGCTGTCAAAGTCCTGCAGGAGTTTCAGCACGTCGTCATTGCTGACGGGGATGTTGTCCCGTGCGATGCTCTCGAGACCCTCCACCTGCACTTCCCATGGAGCGTACTCCGTCACCCCTATCTGGCCCAACTGGTGCCCGCACCTCTTGTACACGAACCCAACGTACCTGTACTTTGTCTTCGCGCAGTCAAAGAATCCCCCCTGCCCTGCCTTAACATAACACGTCTCAGGCGGGAACCACGCTCCTTTCACTACCTCCAAGTCCATCCCTTTGTACGGCTTCCTCTCCAGAGGCATCCAGATGTACTTCACCCTTCCCCCCAAGCGCTCCACGATGCCCCTCATCTGCTTGATGCACGCCGTGAACTCTTGCTGCTCGTACCATGACTCTAGGTGCTCCACCAGCGTCTCGTCGCTCACAGCATCCATCACCCCGAGCTGTAGCAGCAGCGATTCGAACACCAGTGTCTGTTCTGCGTTTTGCGTCGGTATGGCGGGTGCATAATAGTTGGCGTGCCTCCCCAAGAAGTTAAATGTGTTCGTGTTATACTGGTACGTTGTACGCGGTGTGTGGAGACTACCGTCTGTTGCGAGAACCCACTTGGTGCGCATCAGCATCAGCGCCAGGGAGGTGGGGACACGATCCGCGTGGACCCTCCTGTCTTTCTCAGATGCAAGCTTTCCCTCGAAACCCTTCAGCTTTGACCAGTCAGGTACGTAGCTCAAGGGGGTGGTGAGCTGTGACTTCCATTCAGTCTCGCCCAAGCACAACAGCTGCGCCAAGGTCGACCAGCACCTCAGGACATTCTGGTTCTTAATGTCGGCGAAGCCCTGTACCACGCGCTCGACCCCTGGCCAGGTGCAGTCCTTCTTCAACCTGTACTTTCCATCTCCCGAGTTGGGCAACTCGACACCTAGTTCCCGTGCGTGCTGTGCCCATTCGCTGTCTGCACCCACCGCCACATCTGTGCTGTAGTACGCTCCCACGATGTTGTCCCTCACCCCCATGATCCTGAGGGTGTTCTGCAGCTTCACCTTGTCGCGCGCTGTGGTGCTGTAGAGCTCGTGCACATGCATCCACTGCAAGCCAAACGTCGTCGTGGGGTTCATCGCTGCCGCCTCATGCAGCACAAGCTGCTCCGCCGCACTCACTAACAGGAACGCCTCTTGTGTCTGCGGGTCTCGCAGCTCTCTGCACCCCTCAGTGAGAGACGACGGTACATTCGCAGCACACGCTACGGGCATGGACGCCAGCAGGGAGCGGACGTCCTCGTCCGACTCAGTTTTACGCCCGAATCTGTCCGAGATCCACGTCACTGCAGATATGACGTGCATCGGAAGGAGCAACTCGTTCTCTTCCCAATTGTTAGCGATGTCGGTTGATATGCATTTTAGCACCTGCTCATCCTGCGTCGGCTTCACCCCAAGCTTTCCAAGCATTATCCTCAAGCCTACCGCATCCTTGCACCCGTCGACGAATGTCTTGTCTACAATGTGTAGCATCTCCATGAAGGCTGCCGGCTGCGACACAGGAAGAAGGATCTTGTGCATCCCGGGTGCCAGCATCTTCCCCCCTGTCACAGGCACCATCGCCACCTTCCCAACGCGCTCCAGCAGACCTTGTTCCTGGCTCGACCCGGCGATGGAACGCAGAAGTGACCTCAGGCACAACAGGTATTTCCCCACCCACTCAGAACTCAAGAATCGTATCCCTGCTTCTTCTTCTTCTTCTTCTTCTTCTTCTTCTTCGGCAAAGCCGGTCTCGTTGGTGAAGAGCTTCTCCAGCAGGGACACCAGCAACGAGGCGTCTACCTCTTTCACCCCGAGCAGTGCGGCTGTGGGTCTGTATGTGTTGCTGCTCTGGGCATCCCCGACGTAGTGCGAGCCCTTAGCACGGAAAAGTGCCTCCGCCCCGAAAAGCTCAAGGATCTCCTCCTCCATGCCTTCGGGGAGCAGGACACACCTCTTCGGCTCAGCCCACTCGCCAGTTCGGGTCAGCATGATGTCCTTGTTGCGGAGTTCCTTGCACAACTGGTTTGACAGGCGGAACCAGTCCCCTCGAAGCAGCTCCCTGTCTGGGAGGACGGCAAGGAGGTATTCGGAGGGAAGCTCGTCACGTGTCGCCATGTCCCGCATGCCCTGCATCGCTGACAAGATGACTCCGAGAGCGGCCTCGCGAAGCCACTTGTTCCACTGGTCTGACTCGACGATCCTGTCACGCGCCGCGTTCACCGT
Organism: Diplonema japonicum; assembly: GCA_964019335.1. Lineage (NCBI taxonomy): Eukaryota > Euglenozoa > Diplonemea > Diplonemida > Diplonemidae > Diplonema > Diplonema japonicum. The sequence goes on from OZ025761.1 coordinate 41,769, forward strand.
CCAGTCGGCCTGCAGGACAAACTTGAAGACACGTGCGTTCGTGGGAAGGAACGCTGTCACTGGGAACACCGGCATGTCGCAAGCAGTCTCGGACCTCAAGAAGGCGACCTGAATGCAGGTATCTTGTGACCCACCTGGCGACTTCACCCCCTCAGGCACCGCCACGTTCTTCTTGTGCACCACGAATACTTTGTCTCTCCCTTGCCCCTCGTCGCCGACCGTCTCGAGTAGCTTCACGACCTTGGTGCTCGACGTGTTGCCTTCGTCGTCGTTGGCACTATCTTCCTCGGCAGCAGCCTCGTCGAGGCGTGACAGCGTTCTCGATACCCCGCGGATCTCGTTCAGCACCTCGACCCTCCGCAGCTTGTTCAAGAAGAGGAGGACTATGAGTTGCACATCGTTCGCGCCTGTCGTGCACTCCTCGTAGAAGTCCTCGTTCTGAAGGGACTCCTTGAACGGCAGGTGCAGCTGCGTCACCCATTCGCCTTCACAAAGCTTCTGCGTTTCCGGCTTGGGCTTTACGAGGCTACCGTTCGAGGGGTCACGCCAACTCCCCTCCTGAGGGAGGATCAGTCCGAGGTCGCAGCTCGTCCTGTCGAAGTAAAAGTTGTACCCGTTGGAAATGATGTGTGGCTCGTCAGACACGCTGAAGACGGCCTTGAAGCCGATCCCCTTGCGGCCGATGGATGCACTTTTACCAGCTTTCGTGCTGAGGTTCACGTTGCAGACTGCACGTACGTTGTTCTCGACAAACCCGCACTCGTTGTTCAGCACCTCGATCCCTTCGGGCCTCAGGGTCAGCCTCAGCGAGGGAACCGTGTCCGGGAAGTACGCGTTGTCGTCTGCGTTCTGAATCAGCTCGAAGAAGAAGTGGAACTTCGATTCATACAGCTGCTCAGAGATCACCGTCAGCGTCCTTTGCAGAATCTTCGTTACGTTGCTGTCCTCCCCCTCGCACAGGCCCGCACGGATGTTCGCGATCACTTCCTCCTCGCTGCTCATCTGGATATCCCCTCCTTCCTTCTCCTTTTCCTGTGCCGCTGCTGTACCGTTCGTGTTTTCCCTCACCACTGTGGTCTTCTCGGCGACGGCCTTCGGTACAGGCTTTGCAACCTCTACCACCTCCCTCACGACGGCCGTCTTCTGAAACACTGGGTATTCGGTCACGGCCCTCCTCCCTGCCTCTATCCATGACTTGATGTTAAGCTTTACCGCCCTTTTCAAGAGCTCGCTGCGCATCGGGTGAGACGCAGCGTGCCCCGCACACTTTTCGTCCCACTTCGGGTCTATCTTCTCCAGCACAGGTATCACAGCTGTATCGAATACTGCCTTGACCACACCTGTTGGGATGGCCAGCAGCAGCTCTGCCACTGCCTTCGGGAGGTTGTAGGACGACACCGCAGCCTGAAGCGTCTCCCTGATAGGGTCCCAGATGCTCTCCGTGTCGCTGCGATCGTCACTCTCTATGGCGTTCATGCCTTCCAACACGATGTAGCTCCACAGTTGAACACCAAGCCCCCAGTAGTCCCTCCTTGTGCAGGCAGACTCGATCGAGGAAAGGTCCGCCCCTCGTGCCACGGCGTAGAACTTCGTCTTTTTCGGGAGCCCTTCGGTGCACTCCAAGATCTTCACACCCTTCACGACGAGCCTCTCGCTGTTCTTCCCGATGAACTCCTCGAGGGGCCCGTGTGCCCGGCGTACAACTCGTCCCACAGCATTACCGACCTCAGGTCCTCACCACTGGGGTCTTCAGCGGCATCCAGTAGCAGCTCCAGCGGGTCCTCTTCAAAGACGCTGGCCATGGCCTGTGTCTCGGCTGCAGCTGCATCCGTCACAACACAGCTGCTGCCATCCTCACCAGCGACGTCAAGCTCGCAGTGCCCTGGGTAGTGCAGCACCTTGACCAGTGCACTGGTCTTTTCAAGGTGCTGCACTTCAACGCCTTTAAGAACACATTCCTTGTTCCCGAGATTGAGGTCGTCGATCTTCCGCACACCGTAGTGTTCTTGAAGAAGACGCTCCGCCACCTCGCTGCTGTCTGTGACTGCCCCTGTCTTGGTGATAAACGCAGCGGCGAGCGTTATGTCAACCACCGGTGGTGCAGTGTTGCTGCTGTGCAGGAACTCGTAGCCCTTTTCAGTGAACACTCCTGAGTTCAATTTCATGAAGTGCGTGAACGGGTGGTTGCTTATGTCGCTCCACCTTTCGTACCCAAGCCCCTTTGGCGTCTCCACCTCCAGGTAGTTGAGGATAGTCCATGTCCTGTGGAAGAGGGAACGCGCCGAGAGCAACGCCAGCATTTGGTCCACAATCTCCTTTGGGCTGGGTTTTGTGTCCTTCGACAGTTCGTTGCCGGCGCTTGAAAAAGCAAGCCCAGCTTCCTCCAGCTCCGTGGTGTTCTCCACGATAAAGTCGAGGAAGCTGCCGTGGCCCAGGCTATCGAACGACAGGACATTGAAGAAAGCACGTGAGTCTTCTTCGAGGCTGTGCAGGATCTGAGCCTCTCCTCCCTGCATGCTGCTGGTGATGCAGTTCTTCACAACGTTGAGCAGCTCGTCTTCCGAGACGGTACCTGTTTCGAGCTGGGCGGCGACCTTGTGTGTGCCGGTGCGCTCACGCAGAGTCTTGGTACAGGCAGCGCAGCTGTCCATGGCGGTCTTGCACACGGGGCATTCCTTGTGGACTTCGACGAACTTCATGAGAGAGATGATGAGCGCGTCCATGACGTGAACTTCCCTCTTCCGTTTTAAAAAGCCGACGTAGCTCATCATCTTGAAGTGGATATCTTTGATCGTGCCCTCGCAGCTCATCCACATTGTGAGCTTTTGAAGTAGGCACCTGTAGATATCCTGCCCGTTGCGCATAGTGCGCATGATCTCAGCATCGTACTCATCAATATCCTTCTGTGTGACGCCCATCTGCCTGGCACGGAGCTCTGTGCGCTGCTTCTTGAGATACTGTGTCGTTGCCTCCTTGACTTCGGCCTCGAACTGGCGTAAGCCAGGCGCTGCCAGGCTTATCATTCGTCCGATGTTTCCGTCGTTTACGTAGACACACAGCTGCTTAATGGTCGCACCCAGTTTCTTTTCGAGACGGTCAGTGATCATTTGAGGAGTGAGCGGCTTACCTTTCCTGCTACGAAGGAGGATCACGAAAACCTCAAAGCCTCTCGTAGAATGTTACACGAGGGGGCATCTTGGAACCGGGGATGTCAGCCATCCCTGGGAAGTGATGCTGAAGCTCCGGATGGGAGCGGAAGGGCCCCAAGCCGAGGTCGTCAAAGCATGTGATGGGTCCCGGGCTGAGCTCGAGGTCCACGGCCTGCCTTGTGACGTACTCGAGACATTCATGAAGCGACCCAAAACTGAAATGGGATTTGTAGGTGTTGATGAGGAGCATGACATCAGCTTGCAATTTAGACAACTTAAGCAGCGGTGCTAACTTCCACGGAGCGTTGATGCCCAGATCCGTAAGCTCGACCACCTTGAAACGGACTATGAGAAGCGCGGTTACGGACCCCACATCCAAGCTCAGCACCCCGTTCTCCCTCTCTTTCTTTATGATCTCGGTGCATGTTTCTTCTACCTCCTGCTTCGTAAACCTACAGCCCCCGCCTTTACCTCCACCTTTACCTCCTTTGCCCCTGTGCGACATCGAGACTTCTCTTTCGTTTATTTGTTTGTTTTCGTTCCTTTTACAGTCCTGTGTTTTCGGGAAAAATGGTGAAAAAATAACTTTCAGAGAAATAGATTGAATGAAAGAAGAAAAGAAATTCACTATGATAGAAACGAAGTGGTTAGCAACGGCCAACGGAAGAGAAAAAAAAAAAAAAAAAAAAAGAGAAACCGCAATTTATGGAAACAAATCACGTGAATTATTTGTCGAAAACCGCCCGCTTGCAAGCACACGCAAGCAGCCCGACACCTGCAGTGTGCAGCTCGTCTGGTACACCCGGTCCGCTCCCTTACTCAGCAGCACGGCCGCGCTGTTGTCGTGGCTGCCGTTCTTGTTCATCCACAACACTGCTGCGAGCGCAGCGTTGAGAGCCTCCAGGTAACCTGCGGACAGCGACACCACCTGCTCGTTGTACTCCAACTCCGCCGCCACCTGCAGCAGTGTCTTGCCGTCCACAACAGGCATTGCCGTTCTGAGCGGGTTGGCTACCCACCTTCCTTCGCGTACCACTTCAAAGCGTTGCTTCATCTCCAGCATTGGCTTGGCGCACGACGCACCTTCGAAGAACTCCTCCACCCTCCACCCTCCACCCTCGGTCCATGTCGATCTCGCGCAGTACCGGCTCACCACTCCCTTTCTCGCTGGCACCTCCTCCAGCCACCTTGAAAGCCTTCACCGCATTCTGCAGCTCCTTACGCGCCTCCGACACCGGTGATGACACGCAGTCCGTCACACCACGCTCCTTGCTGTGCTTCAATCACGCTGTCGCACAGTGCGTCGTGCCTCCCCAGCGCCGCCACCAGCTCCTTCTTCGTGTCGTGGCGGTGTCGGTGGTACCCCACTGTCCACGCAGCTGCTCCACCGCTTCTCACGCTGTCTTTACTCTCTCTCCTGCTGGAAGCGACGTCAGGGCCTTAGCAGCCTGCACACCAGATCCCGCTGTCGTTGTCATCGCAAAGCCTTCAGGGGGGATGCTGTGGATACAAATAAAAGACTCGTCTTTGCAAAAAAAAGAAGAAAATGGGGGGGGTGGTAGAAAGTAATATTCAAAGAAAAAAAAGAGGGGGAAATGTTAAAAAAAAGAGGAGGAGGATGTTAAAAAAAAGAAAAAAGAAACTTGAAGAGGATGGAGGTAACTGAGCGCCCCCGCCCCCAAGAATTTAGACACCGAAGTTTTTTTTTTTTTTTTTTTTTTTTTTTTTTTTTTTTTTTTTTTTTTTTTTTTGTGTAATATTTTCGTTTTCCCTTGGACCCCATTTTTGCGTCTCTCGATATCAGTGACGGGGGTTCGCTGGGTGTGCACCCATGACCATTCTATCAGCCTTCTCCGTGAGCTGCATAGTCTAGCTATGGCAAGTCAGGTCTTCACTTTACTGAAGGGGTCCCACTCCTTGTGCATCATCTTGTCTAATTATAAACACTCTATAGAGGTCTTTAAATAGACAAAATGGTGGCATATAGTGGTGGACGGCTTTGACAAGGCAAAAAATAGGGATTTTCTGCCTCGTCAAACGGGTTTAGACTTCTGACCTTGGAAGGAAAAAAAAAAAGAAAAAGAAGAAGAAGGGGGGGGGGGGGGGGAGGAAAAAAGAAGAAGAGAATCACCAAATTAAGAATTCGTGTTGACACACAACGCGGTAGGTACTAAAGTGAAGGTTCAAAAAAAGGGAAGGGGGGGGGGGGTTTAGAATTTCTTGTTGTAGTTTCGTTTCTTTTTTTTTTTTTCCATATATTTTTGCTGTCTACGCACAACTTTCAGTAAAGAAAGCCTTTTTTTTTTTTTTGTTGCTTGCAGGGTTGACAAATTTAGAGAAAGAAGAGAAAAAAGAAGGGGGGGGAGAGAGAATAGCTATGGTACCACCAACAAAGCACTTGAGATAAGCTAAACATAGCTCTTTCCCCAGCGACCGCACCGATACCCTTTGCTGGTCATCAGGAGAGGGGAGAGCTTACAAGGGGGGGAGTTGGCCCTGCTGACTGGACCTAGCCAATATGGTCATTGTCAAAGGTTATCTTCCAGCAGAGTGAAATAAAAAAAAAAAAGATTTATTTGCCACGCCCCCTATCAACCATACGGCCTATGATGGGGGACCGACAGTGTAGCTAGCGCTTTTTTGCAATTTGTGTTATCGCGACTTAGTGCGATAAGCCGAGTCTTGTAAACACTTGAAGAAGAAGCATTTTGCAGGAGCCTTTTTTTTTTTTTTTTTTTTTCTTTTTTAAATTCCACTTCTTTTTCGACTTGCTCAGGTCGCACCCACTAGTTGGAAGTGTGCTGGTTGTTTGGCACTTTAGCTTGCACAAGACTGTTGGCGATGTCACCTGCATAAAAGAAAGAAGAAAGACTTTTTAACCATCTTTTGTAAATTCTTTTTTTTTTTTTCTTTTGGGAGGGGTTGCATCGATGGGTAGAAAAATAAAAAAATACTTTTTTTGCTTTTTTGCTTTTTTTTTTTTTTTTTTTTTTTTTTCATGGCAGGATATATTAATGGAGCTAAAAAGAAAAAGAAAATTCATCTATCAATGCACGAAAGAAATCAAAGGAAGGTATTGTAATACTTGTGCCATTTGTTTGCTTTTTTTTTTTTTTTTTTCTTTTTTTTTTCCGTTCATATTGCGTGTTGAGAGCACTACGCATCAAGAAAGAGGTAGGAAGGGATAACAGGTAGGGATATCATTTAGTTCCTGTACCACATGGCAATGCACCAGTGGCCGAGGTTCAAATTCTGCTTTTTTTTTTTTTTTTTTTTTTTTTTTTCTTACTAGAAGCAACAAAGAAAAACAATAGGAAAGAAAAAAAAATTCACTTTTCAAAACGAAATTTCTTTGGGAAAAGAAAAGAGAAAAAAATTCACTATGATAGGAACGAAGTGGTTAGCAACGGCCCGCCGTTGGAAAAAAAAAAAAGAGAAAAAAAAAACTTAGCTTAGCTTCACATATCCCCGAAACCCTACCACCCCCCATGTGAGAATGTTATTAAAACAGTGGCGGGGGGGGGGGGGGGGGAGGGGAGGGGAGTCACACCACACCTCAGGTATATGAAGAAACATTATTTACGCTCAGGATCCGCTAAGTGACCCATCAGAAATCGCAAAATAACGGGCTAACAAAATTTCTAATTGCTTTTTCTAGGGCTGGAATAGATTTATTTGCGTCCAGGGGGGCCAATGTTCGACATATGGATTTTCTGGAAAAAACCTTTCACATTCTTTCTTTCTTTATTTATATATGGTCACCTCTCCGCTATTTGTCACAAAGTACTGCCCGCAAATTTCATATTTCTTTCAGTGTAAAAATCAAAAGCCATGCCTCCGATTTGCTCCAGAAGTGGAATAAAATTTTGAATAAGAAAATCATGGCTAGGTGCTGTCATTTCTTTTACTTTTTTTTAAACCCAGCGAAAATTAAGCAGGATTTACACTAGTTTTCCATGTCAAAGTTGTGCAAACTGTGTTCAGACACCACGAGAACCGGTATCTTGTTATCCAGCTTCCGGCGTTGTGGCTTCTAATTGGGTGTGGGTCTTGCATCAGCACCTCGGTGTCTGTGGACACTGCCTGACAGGAAGGTGGAGTAGCCAACTACATCAGCACCCGAGCCCAGGTACTGTATGTGGAATTCATGAAAAGTGCCTTGGGTGTAACACAGCCCAATGCGTTGATCACTCCCCGGAGAAACACGAATTGTTCTGCGACTTTGATGCAGAATCGATTCATTTTAGCGCAGGCTATGCCTGCCGACAATGCATCAGAACGCGTTTTCCTTGCAGGAGACTCTCGTGTTCTGTAACACAAACGCTTGTCACTGTTGTCCAAGGAAAAGAACTTAACGATGTCCTTCGGGTCGACATCCTTGTCCAGGAAAGAAGTGAAAAGGTCCCTCTTTGCCTTTGGTGAGAACTCGCATAAGGCCTTCTGGGCGGGGTGCTCTTCGGGGGCTCTGCAGTTGTTCGTCGTTGCAAGCCTCTTGCGCTTCAGGGTGGGGGCCTAAACTCCTCCTCGTCTTGGGCTTCCTGCCGCCTAACGTTCTCGTTACGCACCTTCGCAGCACTACAGATGACCTTATCCTCAGCCACATAACTAGGGATTCCCAAAGATATCCTAGCGTTCCAAGTATTCTCCGGGATCGACTGAAGTGTTTCCCTCTTCACAATTCCTAAACGCTCCTTCGACTTCGTGGCCTCTGGGCAGTTGAAGTTACCACTAGGACAGTGGCCCTTAGCCCACCCATTCTTCGAGACCAGCTCTGTTAGGTGTGTCGGTCTGTCACCACATTCTGGAGTGTTTCGGGAAATGTTCCAACTGTTCGCCTATCGTCCTGCCGAGCTGTGGTTCTTCTCACTTCGTGCTGGAGGATGAGATTACGTTCCGTAAGTTTGAAAATGTCAAGCCCACTCTGATCTGAGGCGGCAGAAACCACCGTTTCTCCCACCGAATTCCTTCGGTTCTTTGCAGAAGATGCCGAAAAGCCGCTGCAAGAGTCCCAACAGCACCCCACAAGTACCTCATGGTGTTTGCTGGGCCAAAAGAGCACTCTGAAGACTTAAGACTTAGAAGTGTCGCTGTGTAGAAAATCTGATTTTATTGCCTGAATCAGGAAAAAACAGGCCAAAAAACGCACACAAATTGGCTCACTAGTGCCCACCGAAGATCGAACAGAGACAAAAGCACCTTCCAGTGGGACCCCTCTTTGGCTGCAGATTGTCAATAAAATTTTTTATGTTGCGCGTTTCTGGGTGAATAAATCGGGATTTTGCTGCATTTTCCCCTTTTTCGTGACAGCCGAATTTCGGTTCATTTTTATGTTTCAGCCCCCCACATTGTATTTTTTTCTCAAAAGCAAGCCCTTTAACGGAGTTTTCGGGACTATTTACACACTTCTTTCATACTTCCTGTGGTTGCATGCTGCCCTTTTTTTGTGAAAATTTAAAAAAGCGTTTTTTCGCATTTTTCGAAAAAAGCATTGACAAATAGCGGAGAGGTGACCATATATATATATATATATATATATATATATTTTCCCTGGGCCCTGGGAAACCACTATGGACAAAAGCTGAGTCACTTAACGGATCCGGAGCTTTAAGAAAAAAAAATTCACTACGATAGGAACGAAGTGGTTAGCAACGGCCCACAAAAAATGAGAAGAAGAAGCGGGAGGGGGAGCAGGGCGAGGAGGAAAAGGACATTACAAAGAAAATATTCACTTGCGTATCCTCACCCCTCTTCTCATCCCCCCCCCCCCCCCCCCCCCACGGCACCACGTCAAAAGAAAGAGAAAAAAAAAAAAAGAGAGTCAATTAATTGTTGCTTGTGCAATCATGATCGGCAGATATCTTTTTTTCTTTTTTTTTTTGTTTTTGTGGTGCACTACCACTACTCAAAAAAAAAAAAAAAAAAAAAAAAAAAAAAACTACTTCTTTTAAAACTTTTTTTTTTCTTACTCATTAAACACACAAGGGGGAGGGGACAGTGTTGCCTCTTCCCTACTGTACTTCACCGAGCTTGGGGGGGGCAGCTTCCTAGGCGACACGACCATGTCATGAAAACTAGGCAGGGAATCAACATCAACCTGCTGCAACAACGCAGACTCCAACAACTCCCCAGCGGCCGGACGCTCTGACTCCTCCCTCTTGAAACACATCGCAAGTATCGCTTGGAACGCACCAGGCACACCCTCAATCTCCACAACAGGGTTAATAGTCTGCAGCCTCCCCAGCTGATATATAAAAGCACTATGAGGCAACGATAACGCCTCCTTACCATAAGGCAAGGTCCCGGTTAAACAAACAGCAACTGTAACTCCTAAACTCCAAATATCGGATCGAAATGTTGGGAATCCAAGACAGGCCTCGGGGGACATGTACAAGGGTGTTCCCAACAACTGTGTGTCGCCAGAGTCCAACCGCCAGGAAGCTCCGAAATCGGCGAGTTTACACTGTCCGTCATTCATTAGCAAAACGTTCTCCGGTTTAATGTCGCGGTGGATCACACGCGAGCTGTGGAGGTATGCCAGTCCGCGGAGCATATCACGAAGGTACCTTGTCATACAATTTGGAGGAAGGCGGGTGAAGGACTTTATAACGTCAGCTAGTGAACCGCCTGGCATGTACTCCATGATGACTATAAGGTGGTTCTCAGTGATGGCGAGGCCGAAGTATGTTACGATGTTGTCGTGCCTGAGGTCGGAGAGAAGCTTTATCTCGTTGGCCAGGCGTTTTAATTCGTCTGAGCTCGACCGTCGTTTTCTCAGCATGGTGGGCTTTTGTCCTTGCGGTAAGGGCAGCGTCTTCAATGCAGCAAACCCACCGCTATCCTCCATGCCCGTCCACACCTCCCCGAAGTTCCCCCTCCCCAACAGCTTCGTTGATCTGTAATACACATTGTTCTCCCTGTCTATGATCCTAGTAGGTACATCGCCGATAAGGTTTATCGTTTCCCTGTTGACCGCTTCCTCAATGACCTTGCCTATACTGAATGTTGATGATTTCCTCGTGAAGGGTTGGTTTAAACCCATGAATGGTGAGCCGGGGGAACCCGGGGTGATGTGTTGTTCTTCTTCCCACTCCGAACGGGGTTCCTTGCAGTAATTCGAGGTTTGAAACCCGGGCTGCAGTGCTATCTGGAGCAGCCTGTGCGCCTGCTTATCTCTCGGAGCGTTTGCAAGATGACGTTGGAACCCGAGAACAGCTGCACCAGCGTTCAACATTTTAAAAGCTTCGAATCCCTCTGAGAAGTCCTTACTGATGTACTGGCGGTGTTTTACGATTTCATGGACGCACTCTGCGACGGAATCAGGGCGGATGACATCGATAGGCCTCACGAGGATGGCTGGGTCTGTCATTCGTTCCCGGGTGCTAGCAGATACCACACACTTCGCAGAGATCGCCCTCCCGAGGCTTAGCAACGATTTGCACAACGAAATCGGCCGGCCGAAACAGGTGTGTGTCTTTGTCAGTGAATCGCCTATCGTTCCGGCATACACGTGGCCCGATGATATCGCAGCGTTCCAAGGTGTGGCGGTCTCGATGGACACCGCCGAGCTCTCAAGAGCTAAATAA
>OZ025761.1:57500-117774 GCA_964019335.1 Diplonema japonicum
AACCCCCGTTAAATTTCTAAGTAAAAAAGTAGTCCGACACCACTTTGTGTGCAGAAATGCAGTCTAAGCTTGAACACCATATAGGTCAAAATGCTCGCCGTTTGTTTTATTTTTAAAACGCACGTGCAAAAACATGTTTTTTTAGAATGGTTTTTGGCAAACGAAGTTACAAATAACCCAGACGCCATTTTTTATTTTCGTTTTTCCGTGAAAAGTGACAGGAGGAATGGATGCAGACTGAAAATCTGTGAAACCTTTGGGGTCATTTTGGGTGGGCTGGACTCTAAATCACTATTAAAATGGGGTGGGGAGAACTTACCCTTAATGTGCCATTTTCGCCTATTTAAGGCTAAAATCCCTTTAAAACCCCTTAAAAAAACAAAATTTTCACTTTTAAAGTATTAGGAGTGCAAAAGAAAAGGAAAAACCTCAGCAGATGGGTAGAGAATGAAAGTTTGACCCCAAAGATACCAATGTCGAAGCTCTGCATGAGCAGGCAAGTGTTAAGATTTGGTTTTTCTGAAAAAGGTCAAAATCCCTTAGGAACCCCTGAAAAAGCCAAAAAATGGGGTGTAAAAACCGGGTTTTCAGGGGCTATGCGGCGCCATATATTTTTCGCTAAGTACTTTAACAGTAACCCGACCCTGGGTTGTACCCAGGGGTCACAAGTGCTTGAACACCAATTTTATGCACCCTAGATGCTGCATTTTAAGCAATAAAAATGCATTTTAAACATTTTCGCCGTTTTTCTGACCTCTCTTTTTCGCTTCCCGGGGGCAGCCGGTTGCAAAGCCTGCCACCCTCATGGCAAAACAAGCATCGCAATTGAAAGAACGGTGTCATGTACACCATATATGTCATCTTCCTATAGTTGCATGCTGCCCCTTTTTTGCTCAAATAATCAAAACAAGAAATTTTCGGAGGTGCCCAAAAAAGTGTTGACATTTTCGTCCAGACGAGCTCATATAAAAAAAAAAAAAACAAAAAAAAAAAAACATAATATAATTATAGACCAATGTAGCCTCACGCCGAATCAGGAGAGGCAACAATGGAAATATATAAAAGATAAAGGACGCGGTGTTGTGGGAGGAGGGGAGGCAAGCTAACAAAAGGGGGAAAAAAAAAAAAAGGAAAAAAAAAGAAAAGAAAGGAACATTGCTCTGTGGGGCCAGAGACAATCCTGAAGAGAAGAAAGAAATGGGGGGGTAAAGGTGGAAATCAAAGGAAAAAAAAAAAGTGCCAGGACTTGGTACCTGGAGAGTGGCCGATTTTTGGATGGTCGGTATTTAGCTTCAGGGCAGTCACAATAGGCCTGTTTGGGTCCGCAAAAAACACGCTGCATGCAGCCAGTGTGCCGTCCTAGAGGTCCGTCCTGTGCATGCAGTTGCACGTGGCGTTTCAGACTAATGTAGTACCAACTCCACCTTCCTGCAGTTGGCGGCTCACGATGCAAGCTGTTTGAAACATAAAAAATCGGCCAAGTACCAAGTCCTGGCACATTTCTTTTTTTTTCCCCCCCCCCGATTTTTTTAAATTTATCTATTTTTGGGCAAAAAAAAAAATAATTCTTTATGACTATGTCTTTGTTGTTTCACACAAGCAAAAAAAAAAAAAAAAAAAAAAAAAAAAAAAAAAAAAAAAAGAGGAAAAAAAAAAAAGAAGAAAAGAGTTTTTAAAAAAGCTGTGAATGTTTTTTTTTTTTTTTTTTTTTGCTTGGCACAAAGTTGCATTTTGTTATAAAATCTTTTTTTTTTTTTTGAAAGATAAATGTTTGTAACAAAAAAAGGGGGGGGGGGTCGGGAGGGTCTGGGGCTGGTTTGGGTGAAGGTATATGGTCACAAGGCCTTAGAAAAGCGTTTTTTTTTTTTTTTTTTTTTTTTTTTTTTTTTTTTCAACGTTAGTTCTCGCAAACAGCGTGCAGGTGAAACTATGTTTGTTGAAGTAGGGTCGATCTTTAGGCTTCCACCGAGCAATGCCCACCCTTGCGTCCCTGAAAAAAAGTCTACGGTGTACGTTCGGTATACACGTATGTACGGCCGTACGGCAAAAGTAGCCCTGGGTAGTGATGATTCAAATGGGAAAGTGAGTAGCCTGCAACAAAAAAAAGGGGGGGAACCTAGCTTTTAACGTCAAGGTAACAGACACAAGTCGTAAAAGTACATGGCACATGGGGATAGGGATAGGGATAGGGATAGGGATAGGGTGGATGGTGTTTGCAACACATGCACTCCACACATTTTTGAGCCTTTTTTTGTGGGGGGGGGGAGTTAGTGAAACTTTGGACTTCTTTTGGGTATTTCGTGAATTTCGACTCTTTTCTTGAATTACCCTTTAAAGAAGAGGGAAAAAAAAAAAAAAAAAATCACTATGATAGGAACGAAGTGGTTAGCAATGGCCCGCCAAAAAAAAAAAAAAAAAAAAAAAAAAAAAAGGAAGTACGTGTGGGACAGGCTAAGAGCGGTATGAAGAAAATAATAATAATAATAAAAAATAATAATAAACCATAAGACTCAGCAGCTCGAGCGTGACGGCCGAAGAAGGGAGGGTCAACTACCGGCCTTTCTGAGTGGGGGGGGGGGGGGGGGGGGGGCTGTAGTGGTGTTTATAAAAGATGTTTATTTCGTGCAAAAATATGTTTTACACAATTGCTACACGATTCGTCCTTCAGGGGGGGGGGGGGGGGGGGGGAGGGGGTTGCAACGAAAAGTAGAAAAAAAAAAAAGAGAAAAGGAATAATAGATGGGTGTCATATATATTCACTCGGACTTAGTAATCATTGAGCTCGTTGGAAGAGGAAAAGCACATATAAATTTTAAAGTAGAAATCACGAGTAAAAAAAAAAAAATAAAAAAAAGAAAAAAAAAAAAAACACTCCGAGTGGCTGATTTTTATTTAAAGCATAATATTTTTTTATTTAATTTTTGTAAAATTAAATGAGGGAAATTCGGACACCAAGAAAAATAAGGCTAAGTTTTCTAGTTATGTTTCAAAGAGAAAAAACGTAACATGCATCAGCCACAGATTCAAAAAAAAAAAAAATTCACTGCGGTGGCGTGCCTACCTTATGATACTCCCCCTTTTTTTGGGGGGGGGGTCGTTCCCTAAAAAATGAAGACGAAATGCTCAGAGTAAAAACCAAGAGTTTACTTTGCATTTTACAGCACTTTTTTTTTTTTCAAAGCCAAATACGGCCTTTTACTTTGCACTTTGCATTTACTCGTAATATGATTTCTGATTTTTTTTATGATTCTGCAGAATTTCCCTCATGTAAGTTTTGTGGAATTAAATAATATATATTCTCTCATTATGAATACTGTAAAGCGAAGAGAGAGAAAAAAAAAGGGGGGGGGAGGGAGGGGGGCTGACAAAAACGTCCGGACGCCAAGAGAGAGAGAAAAACTCGGACACTTTTTGTTGGCCCATCGTCGCACTGTTATTTGTTTTTCTTTTTTTTTTTTTTTTTTTTTTTTTTTTGTGTTCCCCTTTTTTCTTCCCCCGTCTCTTCAACTTCTTCTGTTTTTTTTTTCTTTTTCCACGTGGAACCTACATACCCCCCCCCTTGTTATTTTCTTTCGTTTCTTCTTTGTTTTTTTTTTCTAGCTTTTTGCTGATCTTGTTTCTTTCCCCAATCCCATTCGATAAAAAAATCTTATGAAGGGGGGGGAGAGAAAACAATTTAAAAAAAATATATATAAATAAAAAGAGACTATTTAAGGGTGCCTGCAGTATGCGGCAGGGCGCCCTGCACAAGTATCGTCTACTTGATTACAGGGGGCGCGCCTCGACCTAGTTGTAGCTTCTTCTGCGTTCCGCGTCGTGTCCTTAATGCGTGCGGTGTGCAACTCAACCCCAGCCATGGCGCCCCTGGTAACCAAGATTCTGAGCCCGTGCAGTTTGCTGCCTGTTCGTCACCCTGAGCATCTGCGATACGTTCTTTCGGGCGCTACCAGTGATGACCGACGAGGAGGTCAACAGCGAACAACACATCTGATGTACTTCTTTATATTGCCATATTTCTGTGTTATCCCCACCACCAATAAAAAAATAGAGCCTTTAACACACAATGCAGCCTCCCTCCTTCAACTTGCGTTTCTTCACCGGTATCCCATCGCACCCCTCCATGAAGCCAGGCCCGACAGAAGCGACCGTGCCTTTCATATGAGAAATATCGACCGCCGTCAGCGAGGAACATCCTGCAAGGAACGCGGCCCCGATGAGCTTTATGTTCTGAAAACTGCGAAGGTCCAGAGAGGCCAGGGAAGAGCAGTCAGATAAAAAATAATCGCCCACCGAAGAAACCTGGCTGAGCTGGCTGAGGTTGGCTGAGGTGAGAGAGGTGTTGTTGGAAAGGAAGTGGTGGGACAGCGACTTCAAATTTCGAAGAGGGCTGGTGTCGATCACTTTCAGGGACTCGCACTTTGACAAAAAACCCTCCCCCACATACTCCACCCACCGAAGCGGTGCGAGGTTCACCGATCTCAAGCTCGTGCAGCTACTTAAAAAACAAGAATCAACAGATTTCACATTTCGCAGTGGGCTGAGGTCGATGGTTTCCAGAGACGAACAACAACTGAGGAAACCAAAATCCACCATCTTCATGTTTTTACATGGTGTCAGGTCGGTCGCCTTGAGAGATGTGCAGCCGTACAAAAAGTATTTCCCGACAGTTAGAACCCCCAACAAAGAAGAAACATCCAACGTTACAAGGCTCTCACAGTTTTTTAGAAACCCATCGCCGATAGCCTGCACGTCGTTCAGGGGGTCTGCCACCCGGAGGTGTTTCAAGCCTGCTGGTATGTTTTTCGCTGATATTTTGAGAAAGGTGATGCCTGATGCATCGATTTCGAGGAGGAGGTTGGGGTCTTCCTCCAAGCGCTTAGCCATCACATCTCTTGTGGTTTTCGTGCACAGGTCGTTCACCGCAACACGCATTTCGCCCTCTTTGCAGCAGAGAAACAGTTCGCATCCCTGCCACATCCCCAGTTGTTGTATTTCTTCTGTGCCATATGCGTCGTCAAGTACCGTGCCCTCGAAATGTAGAAAGAAGCTGCCTTTGGTTCCCACCTCCAACCCAGCAGCCTCCCCTGCCTTCCTGTACAGGTCCTTCACAGTGTCATGGCCTTCCAGATCCACCTCGTGTGTCTCCTTGTTTGCCATCTTGACGAACACCGTCAGCAGGCTCATTTTTTATTTTATTTATTTTTTTTTTTTTTTCCTTCTCCTCCCCCCCCCCCGCCTCCCCACTCTCCTTACCTTTTTTTTTTTTTTTTTTTTTTTTTTTTTTTTTTTTTTTTTTTTTTTTTTTTTTTTTTTTTTTTATTATTTCACTCTTCAGAAATTACTTCACGCACTGGGGGGCCCATTACTTCACGCTAAATCTCATTACTTCACAGTGAAATAATGGCCTGTTTTCCGTGAAGTAATAGGGGGTTTCCGTTAAATAATATGCCTCGGTAGGCCAATTTTTGCCTCGGTTCGGTTCCCAGTGGGGCTACTTTTTCCTCTCAGTTTGCTATTTCCCCCCAGGTTCAGCTCAATTGGCCAACTTTTGCCTCGGCTCAGTTCCAAGTTGGACTACTTTTTCCTCCCAATTTGCCCACTTTTGGCTAGGCCTTGTTCCCAGTTTCTGTGGGTAACTCTTCTGTGGGTAAGGGTAACTTAGTCAGCATACCCAAGCACCCCAAAAGACTTCACCGAAGCAGCAGAAAAAAAGGAGCCAGCGGCCGCGCTAGGTATGGGAAGGCCTGATTAGAGATGGTGACAGTGGCAATGCCAGCGACAGTGGCAGCTCTTAGTCAACAAAAGGAGGAAAAACAACTTGTATTGTAACCTTTGTAACCCCTCTCTTGTTGTACCCCTTGTCACCCTGTTGTGCCCCTCGTGGTGAAGTAATTTCAGAGTGTCGTGAAATAAAACCACTTACCTACCGCCAAGTAATGCTTTACCGACCTCTCGGTTCCGCATTTTACCATCTCGGGCCCTGCAGGCCCTCGACGGTAAAATGCGGAACCTCGAGGCAACGGTAAACTCATTACTTGTTGGCAGTAAATAGCTATTTTTTTTTTTTTTTTTTTTTTTTTGTCTGACTAGAAAATTAATAAAAAAAAGAGAAAAAAAAAAAAGAGAAAAAAAAAAGGGGGGGGAATTCACTATGATAGGAAACGAGGTGGTTAGCAACCTCCTCACCGCCTTCTTGTCGATGTCAATCGTCGTGTTGACGTTGACCCCCCTACGCCTACGTCCTCTTAGTGTAGCATTCGAAACCAATTGCCAGATAATAAATAACACCCACCCTCCGACTCCTTGAACGCTCTGAAGGGAGGTGAGGTAAGGGTGACAAGGGGATTCGCATTCAGCTGCCCAGGGTCCGTCCCTCGGAGGTCCCCTTTTGCGACTCGGACTCTGTAAATACTGATGCCTCCACTTGAAGAAGGCCAGGGTCCTCCTCCAAACGCCGTTCTATCGCCTTCCTTGTCTCTTCTGAAGACAGCTCCCGTGAAAGGACACACATCGTGTTGCAGACATTGCAGCAGAGAAGGAGCTCGCACCCCTCCCACATCCCAAGGTGCTGTATCTCATTCCCACCGAGAGTCTCGTCCAGTTCCTCACCTTCGAAGTGTAAAAGAAAAGTCTTCTCCTCCACACCAGCAGCCTCCCCCGCCTTCCTGTACAGGTCCTTCACAGTGAGAGTGTCGGCAAGAGGAAGGCCTCCTACCTACAGGTCCTTCACCGTGTCAAAGAAAGTCGTGCGTCTTCCATTTTGATGAACACCGTCAGTTGGCTCACTTATTCTTTACCCTGTATGTGTGAATGGCAGATAAGAAGGAGATAAAATGTAAAATTGAAGAAGACCAAGCCTCCATCTCAAAACCACCCTTACACCAACCCTGTACAAGATTTTTTTTTTCAATTATTTCCCAGTATTTCCTCCATAGCCCCTAGAGCAAGTTCAGGATTTAGAGGTATGGAGGGGCGTTATTGGTGAGAAAAAAGAAAACCAAGGGGTGGAATTAAAAAAAGAAGAGAATAGACTACTACTGCCCAGGCGGGGGGTGGGGGGTCTAGGCAATAGCTCAGCTTTGATTTTGCAACCATACTATCTCTAAGAAGCACCGCTTTTTTTTTTTTTTATTATTTCACTCTTCGTCATTTTCTTCACTCACTAGGGGCCTCATTATTTAACGCGAAATCGCCATTATTTAACTAGTTAAATAATGAGATTTTGCAGTTAAATAATGGCCCTTCAGAGTGGGAAAATGAGTCTCGCCGTGGAAAAAAATGCACCCAACCCCTTGAAAAACTTTTTTGGGGTGGGCGTATTTTGACTATTTTTGGCCATCTGAGGCCATTCCAGCCCTTAAAAGTGGGAATAAGTGCCTTACTTCTCCTTTAAATGCCACGGCGAAATAGCTACCCTGTATTACCTTAGGAAAATCCCCAAAAAGCTGACCTGCGTGAAAAAAAAAACAGCAGTGAAAGCAGTGAAGAGTGAGTGACTCAAATGACGAAGAGTGAAATAAAACGACTTACTTGCCGCCAAATGAGTCATTATTTAACTCTCGTTACCGTTTTTTTGCACGAGGGCCCGCAGGGCCCTCGTGCAAAAAATTCGGGAACTCGAGTTAAATAATGACTCATTATTTGTTGGCAATAAATAGCTATTTTTTTTTTTTTTACTCGTTGCAAAATAGGTTATAAGATTTTTCTTATTTCCCTTAAAATAATAATTAAAAAAAAAAAAAAAAAAAAAAAAGACTTTTTGTAGGAGAGGGAAAGTTTTTTTTTTTTTTTTTTCTCTTTCTTTTCTTTCCGCTCACAGGGGGAAAGAAGAAAAAAAAAAAAAAAAAAGGAATGCTAAATAAATAGTGTGACAATAGGTAGTTAAGTAATGACCCAGAGGATTGGTAAAGTCATTCTTTTGGTAGGTTTTATACAAATAATTGAATGATTTTGGTAAAATAAAGTGGGCTCTATTTTTCCCTTGGATTGGTATGGGGTCCCCAGCCAAAAACACTAGGGAGGGGGGCAAAAAGATTTAAATAAATATACTTAAAGTACACTCGGAGAGACAGAGAAATCTAACCTTGTCGGTGTTGTGAGTAGAAACTTTTAAAAAAAAAAAAAAAAAGGAGCGTAAGATTACGAAGCAAGCAGTGCGAAGCTCAAATTCGCCACTGCTAACATTCTCTTTCTTTTTTTTTTTCTTCTTCTTTTTTTCTTTTTTTTTTCTTTTTTTTTCTTCGGGCAGGGGCTCTAATGTTAACTTCTTGAACAAGGGGAAAAAAAAGGGGGGGGAAGAAACATTTAAGGGTACCTGCGGTATGCGGCAGTCCCTACTCCAGAGCAAAAAAAAGGGGGGGGGATAATTTTTTATGACTATATGTCTTTGTTGTTCGCACAAGCAAAAAAGGTTTTTAAAAAGCTGCGAAAGCTTTTTTTTTTTTTTTTTTTTTTTTTTTTTGCAAGATAAATATTTGTACAATAAAAAAAAAAAAAAAAAAAAAAAAAAAAAAAAAAAGAGAGAGAGATTTAAGAAATACCCGTCTCATAACAAGAGCGGGTTTGATCAGAATCTCCTGGGGCAGTTGACAGCCGTCACGTACCCACAGAGAGTTCGCATGCACCCATAAAGAAGGGGGGGGAAGGGGGGATATAATAATGCCACAAGCCTACAGCATCAAGCCAACGACAGAAGGTGCCTTTGCCCTCGCGTGGTCAAGGGGTGTCTCGCCTTTTTTTTTTTTTTTTTTTTTTTTTTTTTTTTTTTTTTTTTTTTTCTTTCACACACCAAATCGATTCTTGATGGACGCATCTGCACCAAAGTCCAAGAGCAAACGCGCAACACTTTCCTGCCCAAAGTAAGCAGCATGGTGCAGGGCGGTGTGATTGTTGTAGCCCGTCGGCTGCACATCTATCTCTGCGATGCCCCTTTCCAGGATAAGTTTCGTGCTTCTAACAAGCCCGCGGCAAGTTGTCATCAGAAGCAGCTCTGCGGCACAGGAGCCAATAATGTTTGCATCAGCCATTGCATCAACTACATTGTGTACCTCTGTGTCTTGTTCTGCCGTCCCTTGTGGGTGCAGGCGGCGCACATAGTTTACTAAATGAGATGAAGTCCTGCCTGCCCACCCCAGATCCAGTAAGCGGCGCGTCCCAATTTTTTGGGTGTCCTGAACCACCTCCACCTCTGTCATCTCCTCAAATGGGTATTCTTGGACTAGGCGCCACTCATCCAGCAGCTCACCCTCGTGCCGCAGAGCTGTACACTCGCAATCCAGCGATGCTTGTGCAGCGATCCTTTCCTTCATCTGTACCACCGTCTCCGTCCCTACCACGTCGCACAGAATGGTCGTCGGGCCAGGCAGCCTTACCGCTATAGTGAATTCGGACATTTTTTTTTTTCTTTCTTTTTTTTTTTTTTTTTTTGGTAGTGGGTGTAATAATTCACCTAAAAACAGCATGTGAACGCTTGCAGCGCCGAGTTTATATATATTCTTTTTTTTTTTTTTTTTTTTAAAAAATAAATTCTACTTCTTTTTCGACGGGTTTGCTGGATGGACCGTCGTTGCATTTTACGCCTGCGTCTTGATCTTGAGTTGCGACGAGATATTTATCAACTCTACTATGACCACACCAAAGCCACCCGAGGTGCCTGCTAATAAATATGATTCTGAAGTAAAGATGGACCTAAATCCCCCACCTTGTTCAGAGCCCTGTACGTGTTCGGCATTCCCCTCTTTTTATCTCAGTTTTCCCTCGCGCTGAAGTAATTTCAGAGTGCCGTGACATTTTACCGAGGGCCCTGCGAAAAAAAATCGGCGTACTTCTAGTGGCGTTAAGGTCATTACTCGTTGGCATTAAATAGCTATAACTGTCTCGAGGTGGCCGTTCCCTGCATGCTTGATGAAGCGGTGTCCAACCGTCGTTCTTTTTCTATTCCAGTAATGAGACGGGAAGAACGCGTGATTCTGCATTTCAACAAGATATTTAACTGTCTCGGGGCTTCCAGTCTCCGCTACTAGATGAACTGGTGTCCAAGCTCGACGATATTTTTCTGTCTCGGGAGGTGATGTCACGATCAACTTCCCCTGCCTTCCTGCACAGGTCCTTCACCGTGGCATGGCCTGCCGGATCCACCTCGTGTGTCTTGTTGTTCTATCGATGAACACCGTCAGCAGGCTCGCTTTATTTTATCTCATTTTTATTTTATTTGTAAAAAGCTGTTCCTGTGATAGAGTTGATGGTTGGACCAAAGTAAAAAAAAAAAAAATAATAATTCTTTATGACTATATGTCTTTGTTGTAACAAAAAAAGAAAGAAAGAAAGAAAAGAATAGAAAAAAAAGATGTCTTTGAGGGAACCTGCAGTATGTGACAGGATCGCCTAACGACAATCAACTCATCTAGTGTTTGATCCCTTCTGTCGTGGTAGTGCCTTAGGCCCGTCGTAGTATCTTTTCAGCAGCTTGGGCGTGAAACCAACTAGCGAGTTGTTGAGGATGCAATGAGTTCGTAACTGTTCCTCTAGGATAGGGTGGGTGACCTTCGGGGTTGCGAAGACCGGACGAGTGGAGTACCCATTGATGGGTTGGCTGTGGAGCCCTAGGGTACGCAAAGAGTGTACTGATTTCCTAGGTTCTGCTGGAATCAGGTGACTCCCCGTGCCTTTTTGGTGAATCCTGTCCAAAACTCTTAGGATTCCGCCGATTTTTCTTGCCCAGCTCGCTAGGTCTTCACCCTCCATGTGGATCCTTTCTGTTGCAATTAGGTCGACCGCAAGTTCCGCCTTGGACACCTGCCCACCGTCCTTGCCCCACTTGAGGGCTTTCAGCCATTTGAGGATAAACGGGATTAGGCCTGGGAAGTACTTCTTCGCCAGCCCGTTCTTGTGGTACCAAGTGAGAGGTTTCGGGGTTAAGAGGTTCCCTGGCTGGAAAGGTCTATTCCAGAAGTGCTGGTTTTCGTACCTGACCTGCTTGTCGGCGTGCAGACAATCGAGTTTTCCTGCAATATCTGTAAGCATCAGGTGGAGTTCCTTGACTCTTGGCAGGCTGATGTCCGAGTCCGTTGTAATGATTCCGTGAATCTGGGTGCAGTTCGGCCAGCTCCTGTGTTCTTGCACCAGCCACTTGCGGTCGGCGTTGGCTGTCCTATAGCCGGCGTGTGCTGGACAGTGCCAAATGGTATGCTGCAGGAGGCTGCTGGTTCCATTCCTAACGTCGTAGAGTGCGTCACACCCGAGGCATTTCGCACGTGTGCCTGACAAATCGCCGTAGGCTCTGGGATGAAGGGGCAGTATGGCGCCAGTGATTGCACAAAGTAACTTTCTCGCTTTCTGCGGGTTGGCGACCGCCATCTCGTTGTGTAGGAGGTTCGTCCTCTCCTCGTCGATGCCCGTCTCGATCCCTCCAAAGGTCTCTCGCTCTTCGGCGAGCCCGCCACGTAGCTTGTCTTTCAACAGCGTTCTGATCTCATGCTTCAGGTGTTGTAAGCCTTGCGGCAGCATTTTCGTCTGAAGGTCCTTCCATCTGGTCCCAATGTCTCGAAGCCAAACCTCTGCATTGCCAAATGGTCCTTTCGGTAACGACGGTGTTCCGTTCCGTTCCTTCGTGTACCTGTAAGTTTCCCAGCATGAAACGAAGAGGGATTTGTTCGTCTGGCGTGTGCATAGACGCCCTAGGGTTGAAATGGCCTTGTAGACCACCGTAGAGTAAGGGTCTAGGGTGTGACCTTTGTGGGCAATCCCCAGCAGAGCACTAGAGGAGCGCATCGGGTTGCGGGCCCCCCAGATACATAACGTGATCTGTTTCTTCAGTTTCTCCAGCCAGGAGTCAGGGATTGGGTCGAAGAGTACGCCGTAGAAGGCGGACGGTAGGATGTTCTCAGAGATGATCTGTATCTTGCGATTGTGGTACAGTTTGGTCGCGGCGAGTCGTTCGACCTCTGCAAGGGCCTTGCGGACCCTTGAGTTCTCTCTCCTGCAGGGTTGGAAGTAGACCTGTACACCCAGTATTTGTAGCCTGTTGGAAGTGTCGAAGATCTCCCCGAATAACTGTACTTTGCCCTTGTACTTGGGTTTCGTCCCAAATGATCTGGTTTTCTTCGGGTGTATGGTCATCCCTGTGAGCTTGCATAGGCTGCCAAGCAGGTTGACGGAGCGTTGTATCGCGGCTTCTGATGTAGCTGACGTGAAGTTGAGGTCGTCTGCATACGACACAGGATGGGCGTTCCTCGGGTTCGCCGTGCATTTCCTGGTAAAGATGGCGAGGATCGCGTTGATGAAGATCGGTGAGATCGGGCAGCCCTGGAGTATCCCATTTGTGGTCCGGAATGGGGCGCCTACTCCCATTGGGAACCGTAAACGGCGGATCAGGTCAGAGTAAATGGACCTAATCGGTTTCAAAATGAGCCGGCTGAGGCCTAGACGTTCCACTAGTCCGAATGTTAGTGCATGGGGGACTGAATCGAAGCATTTCTTGAAGTCGACAGAAAGGCCATAGAGGTGCCTCCCCGACTCCTTCGCAATTTCTACACTGGTGCAGACCCGGGCGAGGAGGTCGTCTGTGCTGTGTTCCGGTCTGAAACCGAACTGGAGAGGGGTGATCCATGCTTCCTGCCACTCGAGGATTGCTGGTAGCCTCGCACCTGCCCATAGGCGGTAGAACGCGCTCGATACCGTAATAGGGCGGTGTTCTAGCGGCTCTTCGGATTCCCCTTTCGGGATCATCGTTACTAGAGCTGTGAGGACTGCCTTGGGCCAGCTCCCCCCCTCCTCTATCCAATCATATAGGAAGACGAACCCCTCCAACAATGCATCTGGTAAGTGAGCGAGTTCACACAATCTCCATCCGTCGATCCCTGCGCATTCTTGTTTCTCTTTCTTTTTCAGCACTTTCCGCAGGTCCTCCAGCGTGAGTGCGTGGTCCATCATCGGGTGGTGGGTGACCTGTGACCCAAACGTCTCTTCAAAAGCCGCGTAACTCGGCTCGGGGTGGTCTTCAAATTTCCTGAAGATATGGCGCCATTCCGACCTGAAAGCTTGGTCGATCTCCGCGACCGAGGATGAGAGTGTTCCATTCGAGTTCGACGCTACCAGTTCTCTCTCGGGCCTGTCTGCCACAAATTGCATGATGGCACTTCGATTCACCGAGAAGCCCGAATTCAGTTCTCTTCTCATTTTCACGCTGCGCTGGATTTTCGACGCGATGTCCATGTCTCGTTGTTGTACAACCACTTTATTCAAAATCAGGTCTGCTTCTCTGGTGATGTTACCGTCAGAGAATGTTTCGGGGTGAACTCTCAAGAAGTTGATAGCTTTCGCCTTCATTTTGTCCCATCCCTTGCGCAGGTCGTAGGGCAGGGCTGGGTCTTTCAACTTCTGTACTCTTCGTATAATGGTGGATGCACTTTGCCGGATTTTCTCAAGTGTCAGGTACCTCCTGGATACCGCCCCGAATCCGGTCGACGTGGAGGGGGCCGCGGATCTTCTCAAGCTGGGGTTATTCACTTCGCCTCTGCCACTATAACTAGAAATCCCTGATTGTGCTGTGTCTCTCAGGAGGTGTTTCTCGCAGGCCGTAGAGAGTGCCAAGAATGCAGCATCCAGGTCTCCGTTGTCTTTTAGAGCTCTCAATGTAGCATCTTCTCGGGTCCAGTCTCTGATCGTCAGTGAGTGGAGTTTCTCACCTCTCGCAATGAGTCTGGCTGTTGGTGGGGTAGCTGCCCGGATGAGCCATTTCGATCTGCCTATCTTGTCCATGTGACAAACGTTCCACCCGCATCCTGCCAGGTCCTCCCTCAGGTCGTATCCGTGCTCATGGTTGAGGCATCCTTCCAAAATATATTTTTCCCCCGCCTTCTGCAACGGGAGAAGGATGGGGTTGACCCTGGATAGGACCTCGTTGCGGTCTGCCCCTCTCGGCAACATGAGGGCCAACCCAATCGGTGTCACCGTGATGGAGGTGCCGAGTGATGCCAAGGGGACGTCGGCTGCTTTGATCCCCTTCTTCAGCTGGATGACCTCGAGCCGGTCCTTTGCGAATGCGTGTGTCCAGTAGACGCCTTGGTCCCCTGACGCTGCTAGCAGCCTGGTCGCGTGATCTGGGTCTACTCGTACAAGGGCGGTGGCTGTGTTGTTTTCAGTGGACCGGTCGATTCTGAACACGTTTTGCGGGACCACCTTGAAAGGACCTTCCTTGTCCCTCGCCGCAAGTAGTGCCATTCTTCTGATGGCATCGCCGTCCGCTGTACGCTTCCACTGTGCATCCGAGCAGTGGCCTTTTGCGATTATCGCCTTGAGAATGGTTGTCCTGCTGCTACCCTCCTTGGGTGTGGCGTCCATGGCCTGCGGTAGGACCTCATCACCAGTGACAAAGGTCTTAACGACACCTCTCGAGGTGGGGGAGTCCGACTCGGTCCCGCCTACGAACGGTCGGGTGCTGACAATTTTAAAAGCAAGGCCGAGGGCCTTGAGGCGGGTGGAGAGCTCGACGGGGTCCGGGGGGTTGAAGTATATCCCTGCTGCGAGCTGGTCGGGGATCTCGTTGTGAACTTGCTGTCCCCAGTGCTGTTGGACCAGTGCTAAGGGGGGTTTGACAGGGGCCGGCCTGCTCGTCCAGTTGGTGGCAGCACCAAGGTATGACTTAGAGACTCTTGATGTCTTCCTCGGGGGAGTCCTCTTCTCCTGCGACGCTGGTTTCTGTTGCTGCTGTTTTTTCTGGGATTGCTGTTGTTGTGGTAGTCCTATGGACGTCTGTTGGCTCTGGTGTTGCTGCTGTTGGTATTGTTGTTGGAGCTGACGTGCCTGTTGGAATTGCTGGGGTGGTAGCTGCTGAGCCTGAGATTGTTGGAGAAGCGGCAGGGGCTGTTGTTGAGTTTGAGCCTGTAGGGGCTGCGGGGAGGACGGCTGATGATTGGCCTGTGCCTTCTCGACTAGCTGTAGAACGCAGTCGAGGGTGGTCAGCACAAGGCTTTTGTTCTCCTCTGAGAGGTTGCCAGCTAGAAGGCGCTGGGCTCTCTGGACCAGCTGATGGGGGTCCATGTTTGGGCTGGTGGCGGGGTGGGATGTAGTAGGGAGGGGTTCACTTCAAAAAACTTATAACTTCGTACTCCTATTCTGAACAACTTTTCAACCTTCCAACTTTCGACTGTTCACTGATATATTCCCTTTCACTTCACTTCCACTTCTCTCGATTGATCTCTGATATTCAACTTTCTACACTGCTGCTCGTGATTTCGATTTTATTTCTTTTCAAACCGCTCTACCTGGTTCCTTTATTGGCACGGTCGATACCAATAAAGTACAGAAACTGTAGCTTTAGAATCGTTGGTAAAAAAAAAAAAGAAATCTTGCCTTTTCACTGGGTTTTGGTTTTCTTTTTTGGTTTTCACGCCACGACCTCCCGTTTCAGAGCTTCAGTCAACGAAGAGATATTAAGGCGATACCAGCTCGGTATGCTGGTTACGTTGAGTGGCATTTTTTGAAGTAAGTGTTAAAAGAACGGGAAAGCGTTACAACATTGATAACGTGGGAATGGAGACAAAAAAAAAAAAAGAAAAAAGAAATACCATACAGATTCAGCATAATGAGGGAAATAACTGATTATTCTGATGATAAGATATGTAAAAGTGAGATCCGCAGTTTTGTAGTGAGAGGGGGGGGGGGGGGGGGGGAATGGGGCTTTGATTGCAACACTAGGTGGTGTTAAGCGTTCAATGAAGCACGAACTACCTACTTGATTACAGGGGGTGCCGGCCGAGCAGTAGCTTCTTCTGCGTTCCGCGTCGTGTCCTTAATGCGTGCGGTGTGCTCAACCCTAGCCGGGGCGTCCCGGTTAACCAAGATTCTGCGCTCGTGCAGTTTGCTGCCTGTTCGTCACCCTGAGCATCTGCGTTACGTTCTTCCACTCGGGCGCTACCAGTGATGACCGACGAGATCTGATGTACTTCTTATATTTCCATGTTATCCCCACCACCTTGAAAAAAAAAAAAAAAAAAAAAAAAAAAAGAGAGAGAGAGAGTTGGTGTGCAAAGTCGGGATTTCATCCTACAGAAGGTTAAAACCCGAACAAAAGAAAGAGAGGGGAACTGGTCGTAGTCCACACATGCCAAGTGTGAAAGTACTATAACTCGTTAAACCAAAAAAAAAAAAAAACTCGATAAAATTTCAGTGTGCATGGGGGTGCTCACTGTTCAGGTAGAAATTCACACTAAAAAAAAACTTGCTTCAGGAGCAAAGAAGAAATAGGAGAAGAATAAAATAAAGCGACTACAACGAAGGAATGCGGAGAGCAGAGAGAGAGGGGGGAGGGGGGAGGGGGAGGGGGGGGAAGGGCCATGCTTTCACACCGAGGATCGGTACTGAAGATCGTGTATCGAGCAAGCTTTTACCCTTATGCTCTACGTAAGATTTCTGTTCTTACTGAGGCTCGGGGCAAAATATCGCATCAGGGGCAAGAAAGAAAATTTAAAAAAAAAAAAAAAAAGAAGGAGAAAAGAAGAATCACCGTGATAGGACTGGTTAGCAACGGCCCACCCTCCCTAAAGACTATATCTTTTTCAAACGGTTTTCACCACAACCACCACAGTCGGCTCCAAGTGTCCATAAGTACATGGGGTGGGGTGTTTGTGGCCTAACGACACATTGGAGTGCTTCTAACCTGTGCGGTGCCGCCTCTCAGACACGGCGTGCCTGGTCCCCGTTTCTTCGCGCTTGTGTGTGTGCGCCTGGGTGACAGTTGGTAGTGGAATAGCTGATGGCAGCCGGTCAAGGTTTGCCTCATATTTGTCTCTCCTACCGAGCACCCGTAACACTGGCACAGACTTTCTTGAAATGACTCGCTTAAGGGGAGCTGTCGTTACGCACCTAGACCCGGTCAAAAGGTCGTGCTGCCCCTGAAGAAGAAAGCAAAAAAAAAAAAAAAAAAAAAAAAAAAAAAAAAAAAAAAAAAGAAGTGAGGAGGGGAGGGGGATTCAACACGATGAATAAGCCGTTCAGTTTGCGACAATATTCCCTCATTCTTCTTCCCTTCTATCCTAAACGTAAGAACCAGGCTGCTGCTCCACAGGCATGGGTGGCGCCGAGGGCTCGTACACTGCATAAGGGAGTGCCCACGGCTCCTCAGGGCTGGGAGCAGGGGCCAAGGGCTGTGCAGCGTAGGACCCAGCAGGGATGATGCTGAGCTTCTTCGTCACGGTGAACTGCTGGCGGTCGACGGCGCTGCTGAGGGCCATGTGAACGAAGGGCAGGATCCCGATGATGGTCGAAAAGACGTAGAGGGGGACGGTCTTGCACTTCATGCCTCCCCCAGGCGTCACCAAGAAGGCGTGCTTGAAGCCAGGGAGGTCCACTCTAACACCCTTTTCTTGGTGTGTGTCGCGTGTGTTGTGGCTCAAGAAGTGGCAGTACTGTGCTTCCATGCAGGCACCGCTTACAAAATCAGAGTAGCACAGCCCTGTGCCAATCGTCATCAGCGTGCTTTGGTTGGGTGCTGTGAAGGGAGCGCTCACGTCTTCCTGGGCATCGAAGCTGACAGGCTGTGAGGCACTGTGTGTGTACACCTTCTCTGTGCGTGTTGAAGTGCTTCCATCGCTGTTCCGGTGTGTGCTGGTCCTGTTGTGGTAGCACCTGATCCACATCACGACCGTTGCCTCCGACCTGCACCATGTCCTCACCAGCGACTCACTCTTCTCCCTGCTCACATGTGTCCCAGCACACGCCCTCACCTCTGGCATCATCCACATCCCAATCGTTATTACTATCCACAGGAACCCAGCCACCCCGAAGAAAATAAACATTTCCCCTACAATAAATGCACAAGCAACCATTGCATAGAGGGCCAGGCTGAGCACACACATGAAGATCCGCACACATTTGGTGTTGTGGGTGTTTCTGTTGGCTGCCTTGATCAACGGCTGGCTTTCCATTTTTTGACTTTTTTTTTTTTTTTTTTTTTGTCGCTCCCTTTCTTTTTTTTTTTAAATTTGAATCTTTTGGAAATAAAACAAAAGAAAAGTTAGGTCGGGACCAAAAAAGAGAAAGATTGGTCATGGCTCGTTATTCTTCCTTTTGAGATCGAAAATGAGGAAATATATGTAAGTTAAAGTTAAGGAGGCCGGTGTTGGTAGCGCCCTGCACAAGAACTGTCTACTTGATTACAGGGGGTGCACCGCAGCCGAGTTGTAGCTTCTTCTGCGTTCCGCGCCGTGTCTTTAATGCGTGCTGTGTACAGCTCCGAAAAATAAAGGGGGAAGGGGATAAGAACGGAAAAGGAATAAGAAAAAGAAAGTGGAAAAGATAAAAGTTACTTCGCGAATCACTTTTTTGCAGGTTGTTGAAATGATTAATGGGAGAAAGGAGAGCGAGTAAAGAAAGAAATAGAAGAATTGATAAATTTCGGTATTCGCGTGGCAAAACACTACAGTAACTTCTCACATTTCTTTTATGCCTCATTGGGGTTTAGCATGAAATGTAGCGAAGGGGAGCGAAAAACATGAAGTCGTGGCAGAAAGAAAATCTTCTAAAGAAAAGGAGACTATTTAAGGGTGCCTGCAGTATGTGGCAGGGCGCCCTAAAAAAATCTTCTAAAGAAGAAAAAAAAAAAAAAACACACACCATGGTCAGGGGAGCAATATGGAGATTATTGCCAACAAATTATGAGTCATTATTTAACTCGAGTTCCTGGATTTTTTGCACGAGGGCCCGCAATTATGGCCGTTTTGCGTTAAATTATGAGGCCCTTAGTGAGTGAAGAAAATGACGAAGAGTGAAATAAATTCTTTTTTTAAAAAAAGGAATTAACTGCCTCGTTTCACTTCGGTTCACAAATTCCTCTCCCAAGGGGGGTGGAGCGAAGTGAAGTGAAGAAGTTTTGCTTCAATTTTAGCCTATTTGCTTCATTTGGGGGTAATTTGGGTCCCCCTCCACCAGTCTCCAGAATTGCTCCCCCAGGGCGAAACATATTTGATTCACATTAAGAATCCTGGTCTGTTGTGAACGCGAGACCTTCTTACGTGACCGTTTTTTTTTTTTTTTTTTTTTTTTTTTTTTTTTCCCTCTTGAAAGCAAGGAAATACCCCCCCAAAAAAAAGAAATAGACATCATAAAATAACTAAAAATCCCTTTTCTCCTGAGTTTTTAGTTTTCTTTTAGGTTTTCACGCCATTTCAAGTATGTATTTAAAGAATGGGACAGTGTTGAAACATTGATAACGTGGAATGGAAATCTTTTGAGGAGGGGCGGGTGACACGTCACGAGGTCAAAGAAATACCATACAGATTCAGAATAATGAGAGAAACAATTGATTCTTTTGATATGTGTTATGCTAAGGCGGGATCCGCAGTTTTGTATGAGAGAAAAAAAGAAAAGAAAACTAATCGTTGTTCATACATGCAGGGAATCGGAGAAACCTGGAAGCTTACACAAAGAATGCGGAAAAGTACAGAAGGGGGGGGGGGGGGGGGGGGGAGAAGAGAGGAGAGGGGGGGAGGGGAGGGGGATTCAACACGATGAATAAGCCGTTCAGTTTGCGACAATATTCCCTCATTCTTCTTCCCTTCTATCCTAAACGTAAGAACCAGGCTGCTGCTCCACAGGCATGGGTGGTGCCGAGGGCTCGTACACTGCATAAGGGAGTGCCCACGGCTCCTCAGGGCTGGGAGCAGGGGCCAAGGGCTGTGCAGCGTAGGACCCAGCAGGGATGATGCTGAGCTTCTTCGTCACGGTGAACTGCTGGCGGTCGACGGCGCTGCTGAGGGCCATGTGAACGAAGGGCAGGATCCCGATGATGGTCGAAAAGACGTAGAGGGGGACGGTCTTGCACTTCATGCCTCCCCCAGGCGTCACCAAGAAGGCGTGCTTGAAGCCAGGGAGGTCCACTCTAACACCCTTTTCTTGGTGTGTGTCGCGTGTGTTGTGGCTCAAGAAGTGGCAGTACTGTGCTTCCATGCAGGCACCGCTTACAAAATCAGAGTAGCACAGCCCTGTGCCAATCGTCATCAGCGTGCTTTGGTTGGGTGCTGTGAAGGGAGCGCTCACGTCTTCCTGGGCATCGAAGCTGACAGGCTGTGAGGCACTGTGTGTGTACACCTTCTCTGTGCGTGTTGAAGTGCTTCCATCGCTGTTCCGGTGTGTGCTGGTCCTGTTGTGGTAGCACCTGATCCACATCACGACCGTTGCCTCCGACCTGCACCATGTCCTCACCAGCGACTCACTCTTCTCCCTGCTCACATGTGTCCCAGCACACGCCCTCACCTCTGGCATCATCCACATCCCAATCGTTATTACTATCCACAGGAACCCAGCCACCCCGAAGAAAATAAACATTTCCCCTACAATAAATGCGCAAGCAACCATTGCATAGAGGGCCAGGCTGAGCACACACATGAAGATCCGCACACATTTGGTGTTGTGGGTGTTTCTGTTGGCTGCCTTGATCAACGGCTGGCTTTCCATTATTTTTTTTTTTTTGTTACAAATATTTATCTTTCAAAAAATGATTTTATAACTATATGCAACTTGTGCCGAGCAAAAAACTTTCGCAGCTTTTTCAAAATCTTTTTTGCTCGTGCGAACAACAAAAAAGTAAAATGCCGCCGAAGACTGCCAAAGCGGGTGGAGAGAGGGTTGGATCACCCACCTCCCCGCCTCCGTGCCAGACGCCAGGCCGGAGTGAGGCGACCCCTAAGAGAACCAGGGTCGACCGGCTCGTCGAGCAGGCCGTTCAGAGGGCCATCTCCGAGCTGCTCCCCACGGTTAGGGACCGGGTGGAGAGTTCGCACCTTGGGTCGGGACATCGGCTGGAACTCTCAGCCGACCGAGCTGATCGAGGGCCAAGCGCCGAGGGTACGACTGGGGTCAACCTCCCCGGAATTCGCGACGGAAGGCGCAGACGCCTAGCCTCGCAGTCTTCCGCGGACTCGGAGGGTTTTCGCGACGAGCCAAGCGCCGACGACTCACCACAGGACAACCCCGACACTCAGGCTCCCCCACCGCTATGGGGTCTGCAAGCCTTAGAGCCGTCGAAGTGGGCGTGGTTAGAGCCGGGCGAGCGCCCCATGGTGGTGGCCAACATCGCCATGCAGTACAGGCAGCTGACCGTCGGGCCCCACGCTTGGGAGGCAGGCATGCGGGTCAAGGACCTGCAGGAGATCGTAATGGCCATTGGCTGTCAAGACCCGGTGGAGCTAAACTCAACGCTTGTCCGCCTCGCCGAGCGAGCCATCGTCCGCCTGCAGGCCCTAGAGAGGGGCAGCAGGGACAACTGGGAGGCCGCCGACGCGATCCAGCAGGCGTTCGACGGGCAGTCGGTCCCTACTTTTTTGAGAAAGGGAGAACGCCTGGCCGAAGAGCTCACCCGTCGACGCAGGAAGCGAAAGCTCACGGACAGCGCTACAATGAGGGGAGGCAAAAGCCGCAGGGAAGGCAGGGCATCTGGGGAGAACGAGGGCGGATCCCGCAGAGGAGACAGGTCTGGATCGAGGGATCGGCGCAGGAAATGACAGCGTTGACAGCCTCTCCCCCTGCACCCCACGTACCCCACGCCCCTTATCCAAACTCACATTCTCTTCCTCTCTCTCCCTCTCGACAAACAAACAATGTTCCCTCGCTAGGAAGGCCGAAAGTCACCGAACTCCCGCTCACCGCGAAGCAGAAGGTCAGGGTCTCCCGGGAAGCCGGCCGGCACATGAGGAGCGCCCTCAGCAAGCAGTACTGGGCCAGCATCACGTCGGTCTACAGACGTTTCCTGGAGTTCAGGAAGCACTGGGACGTCCCCTCCACTCCTTGGGCCATCATCCTTTTCGTCACCAAGTTGATGACACTGAACGACCTGAAGAGGGCGACTGCAAAGACCTCTTCTTTGCTCAGGTGAAATTCCCTTTTTCTTTTTTCCACAGTTCCGCCAAGGTCAGCCAGGGTGCTGACTACGACCCTTTGGACGGTTTCGAGACTTTCCCCTCGGCTGACCCCTTCATTGGATATGATGCAGAACCGCGTTTGTTTGGCGTCTCGCCTCCTGCCCAGCGGGGTTCAGACGGCGACATCGCGGCGATATCGAGAAGCAGGATCAGTGTCCCTGCCCTCAAAGAGTTGGACGAGCGTGGGATCCTTGACGGTGTCGTCCATGTCATCTGCTGTGAACATGTTTTCCGGGGTGCGCTGAAGGAAGGGGCATTGACAGAGATGGAGGCTCCGAGGTACTTGAGGGGCACATCGCGGGGCATGCTTCGCCACCTCCCGACGCTCAGAGATTACGGAGTCCTGAGGAAAGTGAAGATCGACCACCCGAAGGTCATCCTCCCCCTGTTCACCGTGCCAAAGAAGTCGGGAGATCTCCGTCTGGTTCAGGACGGCAGGAAGCTGAACCTCTTGATGAAGCCACCCCCCCAGATGTTTTTGCCGCCGATCTTGGAGGTGATCGAGCGCTTCCTACGCGCAAGGTATGTTGTGACGGCAGATGCGAGGAGTTGGTTTTACCAGTTCCCGCTGTCACCCGCGGTAGCGATGTTCTTCGGGGCGAGAGTTTCTGGCTGGAGGGGCCAGTTCAGCACCGTGGTGATGGACGTGATGGCAATGGGGTGGAGTTGGGCGCCAGCTATCGCGCAGAGGACCGCCACGGTGTTGCTGCCGGAGGAGCAGGGTGTGTGCTGGATTGACAACTTCTTCGTCCTAGCACAGAGCCGCGAGGAAGCTCTCGGGAGGTTCGGTTGCTTTTTGCAGAGGTGCGAGAAGGTCGGGGTGGACCTGCACTTCGACGAGGCCGGTGCGGGCGTGCCAAACCAGGAGTTCGAGGCTTTGGGGCTTGCTTTTGATCTTGCAGCAGCCTGGGAAGGAGCTTTCATGGCCCTCCGTGGGGGGTCCCACTGCAAGGTATCGCTGATGGTCGACAACCTGCCTGCTGTGTACGCGATGCAGAAGGGGCTGTCATCTAGCTTCATGGGAAATAAGATAATTGCTGACATATACACTCTCGTAGAGGAGCGTCAGGCAAATCTCCACGCCCAGTGGGTTTCCACACACGAGCAGAAGGCAGACCCATTCACGCGGGGCGTTACGCACCCGGGGGCAAGATCAGGCCACTTCCTGTAGTGAGAGACGCCTCCACGGCCCCGCCGTTACGGCACCGCGTTCCGCGGTCCCAGAGGGTCCTGAAGCGAACAACAAAGACATATAGTCATAAAGAATTATTTTTGTTACAAATATTTATCTTTCAAAAAATGATTTTATAACTATATGCAACTTGTGCCGAGCAAAAAACTTTCGCAGCTTTTTAAAGATTTTTTTTGCTCGTGCGAACAACAAAGACATATAGTCATAAAGAATTATTTTTTTTTTTTGTGCTGTGAAGAAGTGAAAAAACCCCAGTCCACGAACTGTTTGGGTCCTCTTGGTCTTGGTGGTTCATGCCCTTAGGACCAACGGGCCTGCGTGTTGCTTTTAATACCTTGTCAGGGGGGGGGGGGGATAGAGCATAAAAAGGGGGGGGGGTGACTTAACGTTCGAAGGCAGAGCAAAAAAAAGGGAAGGGGTCAAACCTGAGCATCTGCATAATGTTGCTTGGGTTTGTGGGTTTTTTTTTTTTTTTTTTTTTTTTTTTTTAATGCAAGGGTTTCAGGGGGTTGCACTGGGTGGCACAAGAGGGCCCCGTAGCATCTTGCCTTTGTCCGTGAGCGCCCTGTGGGTGCAGTGAGTCATGTCCTTGGTAATATGACGGTTCACCCAAGAAGCTTCTTTAGCCTCTTTCGGGCACGGCGCGCTCGGATCGGAGTTGTAGTTCCTCCAAGCTACATGGCTGTCCTCGCACTGCTGAACAATACTCCCCTCGACAGCTTCCGTAGGGCGGCCAACGATATGTCCTACAGCCGGACAGTGCCCCATTAGTATGTACAGAGCATCCGTACCATTCTTATCAAAGAGACAGGTCGCGTCCGGTGGGATGTCAATCTCGACCCCCATCTCTTCAAGGAACTCCCTCTTAGCTGCATCAGCAACCGTCTCATCCTTCGGGGCAATGTCACCACCAGGCAGCACATAGGACCGCTTTGTGTTGGGACCTGTGTTCCTGAACGTTCGCATGTTCTCGAAGATGAGCACCTCCTCGCTTCCCTCGTCCCTCTGGAAGATGCCGTAAACCTTTTTCACCCAGTGCTCGCCCCACCGCACATACCCCTGAGGCCTCTTTCCCTTCTCTCCACAAAGCTGCACATATATTCTTCTGATGCACTTCTTGGGGTCGATGTTTTTCTTTTCCCCCTCACGGTAGATTGTTTTGATGTGCGTTGTGTTACAAGGTAGCATCTCCAGCCTGAAGCCAGGCTGGTGCAGGAACTCATGCACGCCCTGCAGACCCTCCAAAACCTCTTTCAGGTCTTCAGGGACAGAGATGATACAGTGCGGCAGGTGGCTGAGCTCCACTTCGATGTCAAGAAGCGTCCCGGCGAAGTCTTCAAGCTCAGGGAGCCTTACATAATCCCCTACCTCCCTTGTGGGCATCGCCAGCAGGGCTGAGAGGGCGTGCTTTATTCTCACTGCGTCCTTGTTATCAGCACTAAACATGTCGCCTACCATGACAGGAAGCATGCATAAGTAGGTGGCTGCTTCTGAACTCTTGCGGAACTTGTTGGGTTCACGCTTACTGGCTTTACGCTTGCTGTGGAATTTGTCGTCGATCGTGCTTGTCTCCCGTGTGCGGGCTTTGAACATCTTGTTGGCTCTCTCTCTCTGTGATGTGTAAGTGTGGGGAATAGGAAGAGTCGTTGTGAATACATGGCATGTTTCTTCTTTTTGAGGTGAAAGATAAAAGAAAGAATGCATGAAAAAAAAAGAAGAAGAAGAACAAGAAAAAAAGAAAAGGGTACTTGCACTTCAACTTCTAAGATATCGAAGGCTGTCAACCAGGAACTGGGGCTCCTTTATCTCGATGTTGTGTAAAAAGGGGGGTGAAACGCGTAAAAGCTTCTGTAAAAAAGCGAACGCTGGATAACAAAAAAAAGGGGGGTTGCAAAAACCTCAGAAGACGAAAGGCTAAAGCTGTAAATTTAGTATCTTTTTTGAGGGTACTTTTTTTGGTAAACCAAGAAACAAAAATACACAAGGGTGAGAAGAGTAGCAGAAGGAAGCCAAAGGGTGCGGTAGTAAAAAAATGAATTGGCAAAGAGGAAAAGAGGGAAGAGAAGCAGATAAAAGGGAATAATCATGCAAGCGTAGACACGGGGGCAGGGAACAAGCTCCAAGCCGATCCCAAGTATGGAATAACCCTACACTGCAGATCCAAGCTTGAGTACCACCCAACATCAACTAAGGCTGAAACACCCCCCTCCCACTACCTCCCTCTATCATTTGCGTTTATCGGTGATTGTGAAGAGGAAGAAAGGAAAAAGAGAGAGGTAGAAAACCCACCTTTTTATTTTTTCCCACAATTTCCACACCCACAATTTTGTGGTATGAGTACTCCCCTCCCCCCTTCCCAAAAGGTGAAGAAGCACCTGTTAAAAACTAGCAGCTATGATTTGCTTGTGTTCTTCTTTTTTTTTTTGACTCTTTGATTCCTGTTTTCCCTTTCCCCCACCCACCCCACACCCCCCCCCCCCCCCCCCCCTGGCTGGGAAGAGGGAAAAAGAAAGAAAAGAGAACGGTCTGGCCAGCCTAAAAAAAAAAGAGGCTTATTTTTTTATAAAAAGAAAGAAGAAGAAGAAGAAGAAGAGGAAGAAAATTCACATGAGGACATATTCGAAAGCAGTCTTTTTTTCCACGATACCAGTCAGCCAGGCCTCGCAAGTAGACACTTGATTGTCTGAATGAGACTTGAGTAGCCGCAGCGCTTGTATTACATCGCCTTGAAAGTACGCCTTCCCCGCCTCATTGTACACCTCCCACGGGTTCGCCCTCATATTGTACATCCACTCGTCGTCACCAGCGCCTTCGTTGCCTTTCTCCAAGAGCTCGTATGCAAGCTCCTCCCCTTCACGTCCCGCGACCTGCACACGGATAGGGATCAGCTTCATGTGGAACACAAAACTCACCTCATTGTACACACTGCTCCCACATACCATCTTGTGCCTACACTGCCGACCAAGCCGCTGCAGCACCGATGCTGTCACTGCCATCGGGCCGATCATCACAAACGACATGAGCTCTGCAGACCCCAGTGGGCCGCAGTAGGCTGTCCCGCTCGCCACCCCCATCACAGCTTCGATCCCTACCTCTCCCAGCACCTCCTTTAAACACAACACAGCCTCCACAGTGCACCTCGTGTGCCCTACACACCTCTTCGCAGCATTGAACGAGGCGTGCACATGATCCCCCACAACCACACCCACCACACCCCCATGCTGCCTCACCTTATCCACCATCACGTTGATGTAGCATTCAAACCGTCTGACATACGCGGGTGTGTCCTTCATACTTTCGTGCGACCCTAGTATGTTCGTCACGGTGTAGGTCAAGCGCCTGCTCTCAAGTGATTGGTGCTCGCCCATGCTACAGATGTCGGTGTCGGTGTGCGACTTGGCAAGGGAACGTCGTTTTGATAGCCGTGTGCACACGCTGCTCACACTCCCTTCGCAGTCGTCCTCGTCGTAGTTGAAGCACGACTGTGGGAGGTATGGGCGGTAGCTGCGGAGGTTCAGAAGGATGTCGCAGAGAGCAGCGTGAAGGGGAGGGGGCAGGGGGGTGCTGTCGATGGCCTGCTCTGCAGAGACGAGGTCAAAGTGGGAGAAGCAGTCTGCGATGTGCTCTGTAGCAGCGACGACACGCTGCATGGACTCCTGTTCCTTCTGCAGGCCTCGGGCAAAGCCGCGTGTGAAACCATAGTCAAGGATGAAGATGGAGGCCCGTACTGAGTAAGTGTTCACAGCACTGAACACACCAACTCTGCAAGGAGGGCTGGTGCAGTTCCAGTTGTGAGCTTCAGCACGCTCATCACTCGGCATCATATTCGGGAGGTCGATGTCGTAGAGGCCCCAACGGAAGGCATCTTCTGTGGCGACAATGAACAACCACATGAGGAGCATTGTGACAAGGGAAGTGCCTGTTCGGTAGGGGAGGCGGGCCACCAGTGCAATGTCAACAAGGGGAACAAAGACGGGCCACACAAACTCCTCTGAAGCAACTATGTGTCCAAGGTCGTTGACGATGAGGGACAGCCCCCCTATGTAGAGTGTGATTTCCATCAACAGCTTGTTCACTCTTCTGTAGACCAGCATGTCAATAAGCATTAGCGCATTACACACAATCACAACGACGGACCCCGCCTCCATCATCCCCCGTGATAGCACGATCACCATGAGAATGGCAGATACGATAATGTTGCCGAAGAACATGAAACGTTTCAGAAACCTCGTGTTAGCATCGTCTTCAGGACGGAGGATGTAGCTTGGGAAGCATAGCATTAGCTTTGGTTGTCCTGAGATACAGTGTGTTCTTTTATTTTCTCACTTTTTTTTTTTTTTTTTTTTTTTTTTTTTTTTTTTTTTTTTTGTCCAGTAACAGACCAACTGTCCCAGTCACAGCACCTCATCTTTAAGTCTATAGTAAGTAGACTGTTGTTTAATGACAACCAGAGGTCAGAGAACGAGAAGAGGGAGAATGGCCGGACTTTGGGCCCCTGATGCACATGGAGGTTGTTCCTCTGACCACCATCGGGACGAGCTCTTGGCGAGAATAATCAAGGGAAACAAACAGTCAAAGAAAAAAAATATATTTTGACAAAATAAATTTTAAAAAAAAGAAGGAAAGGGAAAACAGAAATCAAAGAGTCAAAAAAAAGAAGAACACAAGCAAATCATAGCTTGCTAGTTTTTAACGGGTGCTTTCTCACCTTTTGGGGAGGGGGGGTGAGTACTCATACCACAAAATTGTGGGTCCTTTATCTACAAGTATTTGCCAAAAAATAGAAGTGGGTTTTTTACCTCTTCTCCTTTCCTTTTTTTTTTTCTTTCCCCTTTTCCTCATAAAACACTGATAAACACAAATGATAGAGGGAGGTAGGTGGGAGGGAGATGTTTTTTACACTTGTGAGGGGTTCCAATTAAAGGAGTGAGCAACACCTGGTCTGCCTTGGCAGTGCCTAAGTGTTGATGTTGGGTGGTACTCAAGCTTGGATCTGCAGTGTAGGGTTATTCCATGCTTTGGGATCGGCTTGGAGGGCTTGTTCCCTACCCCCATGTCACTCTTGCATGTTTCTTTTCCCTTTCGTCTGCTTCTCCTCCCTCTTTCCCCCAGATCATAAAGCAGATGCTCAGGGTGATGAACAGGCAGCAAACTGCACAAGTGCAGAATCTTGGTTTACCTGGAACGCCCTGGCTAGGGTTGAGCACACTGCACGGGTTTGCGGAAATGTTTGTTTGTTTGTTTTGTTTGGGGAGCTTTTTTTTTTTTCACACTGCTGCATCTGATTGGTCGGGTGCTGTGGTGGGGAGGGGGTAGGTTCTCTGTTTCTGCTCTGATTAAATGACAAGTGCCTCAGCCGATTGGCATGCTACTTCAGCAGGTTAGATGGTTGTTGTGGAGTTGTTGCGGAGGGGGGCAGGTCCCCGGTGTCTTCGAGGTATTGGATTGTTTTCCGTTGGTTTTTCCACAAAGATGTTTCTCAGCGCCAGGGTGTTCTTTTTTCTTCTTTTTTTCCCCTCTTTTTTTCTTCTTCTTCTAAACACCGACTTTTCTTTTTAACCATCTACCAATGGACCATTTTTGCCCACCAGGGGGTAAATTTTCAAAACTTCAAAAAAAGCTATTCTAGTGCAACGCTGGGGCTATATGCCCCCGGAAATGCCTCCAGATGTCCCAATTCTAGAGAGAGGGTGCCCACAGCAGGGCCCACCCCCACAACATTGTCAAAAATATCGTTCCTGAAGTGCCCGAGAGGGGGTACAAAAAACACGTCAAAAAAAATCGACTGTAAAATTCTATAAAAAGCTATTTAAGGCCTTCTTGACGTGGTTCATATGTGCCCCAGGGCTGGGGGGGCTTCTTTTTTGACCCCGGGAGGGGTTTCTGGGGGTATCCCTGGCAGGTGGCAGTCTTTGAAGTATGGAGTCACACAAAGTTGTACCAAGCAGGCTGAACACTGAAATAGGGGTCTTTTCGACTTGAAATGCTTACACCACACGTTGCACTACTTTTTCGGGGAAATGGTCCCAGAAGGTACTGTCACGGTGCATTGGGGTCTCAGAGCACTTCTGTGTTTCGGGGCATGGTATTGGGGCAGCCTGCTCTGTAGTTGACTTTATCTGTTGTTTAGACTGCCTCCCTAGTAGCCCTTTGATGACTGCCTCTTTGAAAGGCGTCAATACACTGTCGTTCGTACTCAGGGTGTTGGGGGGCAAGGCTTCTTTCCAAACAAGCCAAGCATTTGCCAGAGATTTACCTAACAAGTACGAAAATACTTTTAGGGGCCACTTTTAAGTCATAAGGGTGCGTTTATGGCGTTTTGTCACAGCGTCACCCAGGTTGGTTCTGCCCATTGTGGTGTTGTAAATATGCACTTGGTGGGGAACAAGATGTCCTTTCCGGCTTTCATTCTCTTTTGGCGGACGGTCAAATTTGACTTCACTGGAACATCCAACATCAATAGAAAGCACACAGGCTTGATGTCATGCCATGTTGTGGTGCAAAGGATGCTTGCATGCTGGTGGAACTGTGTCCCCATGGGATGCACGTCCTTGGGCTTGCAGACTCGCTTCTTTGGGGCATCCATGATCTCCGGGAGGCCTTTGTGATAGGTAGAAGTCAGCATGCTTGTTTGTTTCGCTGTGGAAACACAGATTTCCCAGAATAGTCAAAAAGCGGTCTCTTGACATCTAAAGTAATTCTCAATTACTCAGGGAGTACCACCTGGGACGTGCGAAGAACAGGCGCGAGAAAGGGTCAAGGGAGGACCAGAAAGCTTTTTCTTTCATCCCTCTCTGCTTTTGTTTTACTTTTCGCTTTTTATTTTCAATGTTTTATTCATACTTTTATACTCTTATATTCATTGATCCTTTTTTGTGGTTTTTCTGGCAGTGTTACTTACCATACAGTGATCTGTCCGAAATCCCCTGTTCGCTCAGAAAAATGTCGCAGTATGAAGCGTTGAATGGGCAGAGGGTGCAGGTGCACTTGAGGGGACCAGATGGTGCTGAAGAGCACGTAGTTGGCACAGTTGGTGTCAATGATGCAGGTGCCTTTCTGGCTGAAGAAGGAACAGGTGAAGTCAATGCCTTTGCCCATTTTGCAGAGCAGGTAGTGGAGGTGACACCCCTCCTACCTGCAACAAGGACACGCACAGGCACACCCAAGAGGGGAAGGAAGGACCAAGGACGCACAACCAACGTCCAGGAAGATGTGGAAGACCTCACATCTGGCCTGGAGGAGCAGAGGCAGCACCAGCTGAGGATGGCCTCTGTCCTCAACGGTGTCAGGGGAGAGGTGGATGAGGTGCGTGGTCATGGCTTGGAGCTGGCAGCAAAGGCAAGGCAGCAGCAGCACCTGGTTGAGGCTGCACAGGCAGAGGCAAGGGAGATTGCCAAGATAATTATGGATGAGAAGGGTGGATCTGCTGCAACAAAGGCAGGCCTGGAAGGACGCCTCTCTGAGGCAATCTCAAGGCTGCAGGTGCTGGAGGGAGAGCACTCCCTCACCCTCAGGAGGGTTGAGCAGGCAGGAGCAGAGGTCCAGCAGGCACACCGGCTTGCAAAGGAAGGGACACAGCGGACACAGGAGGAGGTGTACCGCATGGCTCAGGTAGGAGGTGGGCTGGAAGGCCAGGTGCAGGCAGCCATCACCGTGATGGAGCAGAGGACACAGCAGTTGGAGCAGCGGCTGGAGCAGACAAGGCAGGAGGACATCCAACGCCTAGAGCGGGCAAGGCAGGATGACCGCCAGCACCTCGTGGAAGTCCTGCGGAACATGGCACCTTCGATCCCTCAACAGCATGTGCCAGTGCCAATACCTCTCCAGTCCTCTTGTGGGCTGCCCCAACACCACTGTGAGTTTCCTCAGCAGCACCAAGGTGCACTTCCTCCACAACAACAACAACAGCAGAGCACACTCCCCCATGGCTTCTACTGCCTTGCTACAGGTATTGACAGGGGAGACCTCCTTGAGGCTAGTAGGTGGCGCCTCTTTGCAGGGGAGTCAGACCAGCTGGTTGAGAGGGGCCTCCGTGAGTGGGCTGAGTATGACAGGCAGGCAGAGTCTCACCGTCTGGAGATTGACCACCTGGTCAGCACCCTCCTCTACACAAGAAGGCTCATGGTTCCTGGGGTTGATCAACATGTGGTGCTGAACATCATCCATGGGCAGCTGAGGAGGTTGGATGTGAAGAGGGCAGGTGTAGACAGGGGTTTTGCAGTGGCAAATGACCAGAACCTCCCCCCATCATACCTGGCAAGGATCCAAGCAGCAGATAAGACACTGGAGGCAACCCGCAAGGCAGAGAAAGGTCAGAGGAGCAGTGGACGTGTACAACCACAGCAGCAGCAACAGCAACAGCAACAGCAACAACAGCAATCACAGCAGCCACAGCAGCAGCAACAGTACAAAGCAAGGGGGTCAGGACCCTCGGGTTTTCAGGCGCGTGGGGCCAAAGGTGGTCGGCGGTGAGCTGTGGGCAGGTAACCCCTGGGTCTCCAGGTGGTAGGGGGCAAGCGGAAGCGAGAGGACACACCTGCAGAGTACAACATCGAGAGGGTGGTGCAGGCACTTGCTTTGCTGGGGGTGCAGTGGTCAGGTGTTCCAGATTCCCCAGATCTGGAGGAGGAAAGGCAGGTGCTGCTCAGCGAGATGGCAAAGGTTCGAGCAGGAAACACAATGCATAGAATGGCATCAGTGCTGGAAGACCTAGTGAGTTTTGCAACTGCTCACAAGGTGGTGTCTGGAGGACAAGGTGCTGCTCTGGCTCGCGAGGAAGGCAAAGCAGGGTGTTGCTCCATCTGCAAGGGCTGGATATGCTCGTTCTGTGACCTCAGCAGTGGCATTGTTCAGCAAGGAAGAGAAGCTACAGGGCCTAAGGTGGTACATCGATTCAATGGAGCACCAAGGGGCAAGGCAGCCACAGACACAAGCAAAGGTGCTGACGATGCTGGAGGTGCGGAGCCTGGTCAGGGGGCTGGATGCACAGATGGGAACAGCTGTCCTGCTGATGTGGTTGATGGCACTGCGCTTCTCAGATGTCCTGCAGCTGGCAGATTGCATTGTTGTCGAGAACACAGTGACGTCCCTAAGGTTAAGGTTCACCATTGAGGCAGGCAAGACCAATCGTGGCAAGAAGAAGACAGAAGAGGAGGTTGAGGTGGCTGCAGAGTGGAAGGACAAGGTGCTGGAGCACGTGGAAGCTGTGAAGGGGAGAAGGATGTTCATTGTACTGAAGTATGCCGAGTTCATGGTAGCAATGAAGGCCATTGTTCCTCACGTTTCTACCCACTCCCTGAAGCACACACATGTCCAGATGGTGGCACAAGACAACCCCAACATGCCCATGGAGGAGCTAATGCTAGACTCTGGGCACAAGGGTGTACTGTCGTACGAGACGTATGCAGGGGCAGAGGTGCTGAGGCAGCAGAAGAGCAGGAAAGTAGATCCGGTGAGGCGTCGACTCCAACAGAGGCAATGAGTGGTGTGAACCTGG
Organism: Diplonema japonicum; assembly: GCA_964019335.1. Lineage (NCBI taxonomy): Eukaryota > Euglenozoa > Diplonemea > Diplonemida > Diplonemidae > Diplonema > Diplonema japonicum. Next base: position 90,103 of record OZ025761.1, read on the forward strand.
GGCTGCCTGGTAATTCTGGGTGCGGCACGGGGGAACGCATGAAGAGCCGAAGGAGGAGGAGACACAGGGGTTTGTGGAAGAGGATCCTCATGATGCTGGATGTGAGGAACTATGATGAGGATCCTCTCCAGTTTGACAAGTACGAGGAGTCGAAGGAGGCAAGGAAGGCAGGAGCGCTGCTGCAGGAAGGAGACATGGACACAGTTGTGACCAACACCGTGCGGCTTGAGGTGATGCGTGGCTTCCGGATGGAGGATGGCAGCATCAACACAGTTATTCCTGATGTGGAGCGGCTCCTTGGTGGTGGAAAGGTGTTTGAGGATCTGTTTGAAGATGAAGATTTCCGGCCAGTAGGGGCGCCAGGAAAGAAGTCAACACTCACCCGTAGGCAGGTGCAGCAGCAGGAGGAGGCAGGTGTGCTGGAGAAGAAGGGATGGTCAGATGAGAAGGTGAAGAATGTGGTGAAAGCGTTCACAGTTCCAAAGCCAAGTGGAAAGAGGAGGCTGGTGGTGGATGCATCGCTGGTGGGCAATGCACAGAGGGACCCTCCATCAGTTGATCTGCCATCTGTTGCTGATGTGAAGGAGATGGTGGTACAAAACGAGTACGTTGTGCAGCTGGATGGGAAGTCGTGGTTCTACCAGATTGGAGCTCGGCCCCTCCGTGAGTATTTCGCATTGCATACAGTTGCAGGATGGTACTGGTTGGTTGTGCTGGCGATGGGCTGGTCGTGGAGTGTGTGGGTGGCGCAGAGTGTGGCAGCGTTGTTGGCAAGTGAGGCTTGTGTGAGGGCAGGAAGGATGAAGGCTGGTGCGCTTGTTTACATTGACAACTTTGTCCTGTATGCGGAACAGAAGGAGGATGTGGCAAGGAAGAAACATTGGTCATCGCATTCAAGTCGATGGTTTCTAGTTTTAAGCACCACTCCAAGAAGCGATCACCAATTTCAGAAAGATAGGTCATCGCATTCAAGTCAATGGTTTCTAGTTTGTCACACCAAGACAAGAAGTCATTACCAATGTAAGAAACATTGGTCATTGCATTCAAGTCGATGGTTTCTAGTTTGCCACACCAAGACAAGAAGCTATCACCAATAGAAGAAACATTGGTCATTGCATTCAAGTTGATGGTTTCTAGATTTTCGCACTTATATAAAAAATTTCTATCAATGGTGGAAACATTGGGGAGGATGAGATCAACAGACGTCAGGTCTTTGCTGTTTTCAAGAAACTCATGGTCTATCCTTGTAACACAGCCTGTGGAGTCGGTGCCAACGAGGAACCGAAGTCCAGAAGGAAGGTCACTGCTGTTCATGGACAAGACTTCGACAGTTGGCGAGTTCCCCACCTCCACCACCAGAACCAGCTCAGGGTCAGCTGTCACAAGCCCCTCAAGCTCCAAAACCACTTCTGATCTCTCAAGCTCCTCCAGCTGAACGGTTCTCATCTTGTTCGCCTCCACATGGACCACGGAGCCCTCCACAAGCCCAAGTGAATGAAGCTCCTCACCCCCGTTCATGTCAAGGAGGTCTCCTTCCCAAACCAGTTTGAACTTGCCTTCGAGTAAACGAGCAGCCACCCCGCCTTCTTGTACAGGCTCCCCACCGTCTCCTTCCCTGACACTTCCACATCGTGAACCCCGCCTCCCGTCTTCACGAACACTGTCATATCGTTCATTTTGTTGCAGTGTCTTTGCTGTAAAAGGCGATTCATTCTCCATGTTCGGGGAGGGGGGGGGGGGGGGGGGGGGGTAACACAGAATAAGAAAAGTTCCTTTTTTTTTTCCTTCTTTTTCCTGTTCCTTTTTTTCTTTTTTTTTTTTTTTTTTTATTTGTTTCCTTTCTTTGATCAATGTCATGCATCAACCCCTTGGTGTACGTTCTTTTACTTTCAATCGATTGTTATATATGTACTTATAAAATAGAGTGTGTTAGAGGTGTCGGTGAAGTCGTAGGTGTTGAAGTCACCCTCCCCTCCAGCTCTTCTGCACAGGCTGGTTTCTAGTTCTCGTAGCCTTCTACTTTTCCTTCAGCGTATTTCTCATTGTAGCTGATGGGGGCCAACCAGACCTTTGAAAACATGTGTATTTTGTGTGTGAAGCGTGCAATGACCTACTTGATTACAGGGGGTGCTCCTCGGCCGAGTAGTAGCTTCTTCTGTGTTCCGTGTCGTGTCCTTAATGCATGTGGTGTGCTCATATTTCCATGTTATCCCCACCACCTTGACAAAAAAAAAGGAACTAAACTAACACAACATTTATGTCTTGTTGTATTAAAAAAGAATATCAAAAAGGGAGGGGTTAAAAAGTTGTCTCGATTTTAGTGGTGCCATGCAGTATGTGACACAGTGGCCACCCCTCCCAAGTCCCCTGTGGTCTGTAGAAAGTAAAAGTGGAGAGGTAAAGAAAGCTTGGAAATTGAAATAGGGAGAGGCCACAGAAGCAATTAAACACCAACTGGAGAGTATGCTGTGGGAGGCTTGCTTCACTGGCTCGATGCTGCAGAGAGGCTACTTGCCTGACCTGGTGAAGCCACCTCCTTGTTGGATGTAATGGGATAAGGGACTCTCCGTTGAGGGCAATGCTAACCGGCGCCATGCATAGGGGCTCTCCACCCCCATCCAGATTTCCCCACATGTATGGCTTAACACGAGTATCCCTTTTACTTGTGTCTCTCCAAACCACAATTACCAGAAACCACCACAGGGAGGTTGGAAACATTGGTCTCCAAATAAAAAAGGGGAGGGGTCAAAAAGAACAACAAAGCAGAACGTATTGCATCAGAATACTAATTTTTGTTTTAAAGGAAAGAAACTGAAGAAAAAAACTGTATTTCTATCATGGTGTTGGAGTGCTCCATCCACAGACCCAGTTTCGTCCCTTACAACAACCCCTAGGTACCTGGGACTTATCAGGCTGTGTTGCACCTTATGTGGTCTTGTTTTTGCACCTTGACAAGTAATCACCAACAGAAGGATGATTAGCAATTGCACTCAAGTCTATGGTTTCTAGCTTTTCACACCCTTTCAAGAAGTGAGAACCAATGGTATAAATATTGGCCATTGCATTCAAGTCAATAGTTTCTAGTTTTGTACACCCATACAAGAAGGAAGAGCCAATGGAATTAAGATTGGCCATCGCATTCAAGTCGATGGTTTCTAGTTTCGTGCACCCATACAAGAAGCAAGAACCAATTTCAGAAAGATTGGTCATCGCATTCAAGTCAATGGTTTTTAGATTTCTGCACCCACATAAAAACTTATTAGCAATGGTGAAAACATTGGGGAGGATGAGATCAACAGACATCAGGTGGTGGGAATATGCAAGAAAGTGAGCATCAATCCTTGTAACACAGCCTGTGGAGTCAGTGACAACGAGGAACCGAAGTCCAGAAGGAAGGTCCTTGCTGTTCATGGACAAGACTTCGACAGTTGGCGAGTTCCCCACCTCCACCACCAGAACCAGCTCAGGGTCAGCTGTCACAAGCCCCTCAAGCTCCAAAACCACTTCTGATCTCTCAAGCTCCTCCAGCTGAACAGTTCTCATCTTGTTCACCTCCACATGGACCATGGAGCCCTCCACAAGCCCAAGTGAATGAAGCTCCTCACCCCCATTCATGTCAAGGAGGTCTCCTTCCCAAACCAGTTTGAACTTACCTTCGAGTAAACGAGCAGCACACCCCACCTTCTTGTACAGGCTCCCCACCGTCTCCTTCCCTGACACTTCCACATTGTGAACCCCACCTCCCATCTTCACGAACACTGTCATATCGTTCACCTCTTCATTGGTCATTCTCTTTCTCTTTCTTATTCTATTGTTCTTTTCTTTTTCGTTTCTTATTCACACCTTTTTTGCTTTTTTAATTTTATTTTTAATGTATTTTCCCTGTGTGCTTGTCTTGAAGGCTTATGAAGTCAAATGAAGAAGCAGATAGAAGAAGAAGAAAGCTGTCACTTTTTAACAATAACAATTCATTTACAGGGTTTCTGTTTTTTAAACAACACGTCCCTTTTTTTTCCCCCCCTTTTGTTTCCCCAAAAGAATTCTTTCCACAGAAAAGATAATGAGATTTTTGCGACAACATCAATGACCGATGCCCTGAGAATTAAGCAGAGGTTGCTGCCATGGCCTGTATCAGTCTGTTGCCAGAAAGAGGAATGAAAATAACAGAACAAAGTGAAAAGGGAAAAGGAGAAAAGAGGGCCTGGTCGGAAAATACTGGACCATAGAGATGATCGAGCAAGGGAGGGAGGGAGCTGGATGTGACCCAAAGCAAAACTTGTATAAGGTAAGACCCTGCAAATGTGTGGTATATGAGCTGCTCATAATTAAATATGTGGTCAGGAATTTCCCATATTTGGGGGGTGGCACTAGCAGGCTCAGCAGCATCTATCTCAACTCACAACACAATGACTCCTAAAGGTGCTCTTTTTAGCACTACTCGAGACCGAGTCTGTTCAACACACAACCTGCACTAACAGAGTGTTCGTCTGCAACTTGCAACTGCCTGCCAACTGTTCCCACCAACAATGCCAACTGTGGTGGATTGCTCTCCTTCATGACTGCTCCCAACCAATGTGGTACAACGCTCTGCTCTGTCAGGTTAGATGACAGGGGTGAAGACCAGTGTGTAGAAGACCCTGCCCACACATCCTGTTCCTGTCCTGGGTGTTGTAACGGTCTTGATTGCCAGTTCAGCAACGCGATGCTTGCAGCCTGTCCCACTGCCATGCCTAGCCCAACTCCTTTCCTCTGCCTGGCAGGCTGCCAACCTGCAGACTGCAGTGTGTCCATCACTCACCAGTTCTCCATCACCATCACCTGTGTCAATGACCAGCCTGCCTTCGACTGCTTGGGAAGCGGTGCCACCAGTGGTGCCAATGCTGCTTTTAAAGGTGATACGACTGTCGAGATCAACGACTTCATCTTCAACATCAGGACGTGTCTCGACTGCGTGCTGAATGGCCAGCAGAACAACGAGAACCTCCAGAAGCCCAGGTTCATCATCAGCAACACCAACCCTTTGCTGTTTAATGTGCAGCCACAGATTGTGTGGGACCCTAAACGACCCCACCACAGCTGACCTGTGCTACAACCCCAAATCCTGCAAGGTGGGGATGGCCACTGTCACCGTCCACATGTTCGATGACAGTGGTGTCAACGACGGTGGTGTTGATGTGGCACCTATGGACTGTGTGTTTCAAATAGAGATCAGAGATAAAAACACGGCACCATCTTTCGATTTTGGGACGTGCCCACTAGTTATTGACAAAGACCATGGTTCTTACACTGCCAATGCATGGGCAGGGTGAAGAAGCAAAGGGTGCACTTCAGGAAGTGGTGAAGAGAACCAACAAGACCTCACTTTCAACATGCAGCTGGTGAACGCTGCCAATGCAGGGCTGTTCACAATGCAGCCTACCATCAACCCCATGACAGGAACACTCACTCATGCCCAGGATGGACATCAACACCTTTGGATGCAACGTCGACATGTATGTCCAACTGTGTGACGATGGTGTCCTGAAGACAAACCCACCACCTGCTTCGCCATTGTGCACATGTGACCCAATCACAAACTGCCCCACATGCAAGATTGTGATACACCCTGTCAATGATGCACCGTCCTTTACCCCTGGCAAGGATGTGCTGGTGTGGGAGGATTTGTGCCAGCTGGCTGTGCCACCTGATCCACTCACCTTCACTGTACCTGACTGGGCTAAAGATATAAACGTGGGAGCTGCTTCAGAAGGCCTCACATCACCCAACCCCATGGTGTTCAACCCAGAAGGGCAGTGGTTGTATTTCGTGGTCACCACAGACAACGATGGCATCTTCGCAGTGGTGGTCCTGTCATTGATGAGACGGGGACTCTCTCTTTCACTCTGGCATGCAATGCCAACAGCATCTCAAACGTACGTGCCGTGCTTTATGACACAGGCAACATGCCCAATGAAGGGAACACTGCTGTGTTTAAGATCATGGCCCTCCCTGTGAATGACAAACCAACATTCGATCTTGATCCAAAGGGTGCACTGGGGCCACTTGTTGTCTCAGAGGGAGCAAGCACACTAGAATTCGACTCATGGTTGAGCAGGGTCAGCAAAGGGCCTGACGACGAAGCAGCACAGAAGCTGATGCTGCACACCACAGTCTCGAACCCCAACTGCTTCTTGATACAGCCAAACCATGACTTCACGTCAACTACGTCTGTGTGGCTGAGCTTCCAACCAGTGACCAACGTGCCCAGTGGTGCCAATTGTGAGAGTGACGTCACTGTGTTTGTGAAGGACGATGGACTGGACTTGAGGTGCAACATGTTTGTTGGAGGTCACGTATAAGATTCACATCACTGATACAAATGACCCACCCTCCTTCACCATTGGCCCCAATGTCACAATACAGGAAGATGCCTTCCCTGGTGGGTACACTGCTATAGTGTGGGTGAAGGATGTGTCCACAGGTCCCAATGAAGGCCTGCCTCTTCCACAGACTGTGCTGTTTCATGTAAGCACAAGTAACGATGCCCTATTCACACAAGGGAAGGGACCCACTGTGGGAACAGATGGCACTCTAACATTCACGGCTGCACCAGACGCTTGTGGGACAGCTACTGTGAGTGTCTACTTAGAAGACAATGGGGTGCCTCCTTTGCAGTCTGCAGCAACAATCAGTGATCACCATCAGCTGCTGCAACGACCCTCCCAAATTTACGATATCCTCTGACATAGTAGGCACAGCACTTCCCGAATGTACTACTGCTTGTGTGCATCAGTTCCCAAACTTTCTCACTTCGATCAGGCCTGGGCCCACTATGGCAACTGATGAGGCAACTCAAACAGTACGTTTCTATCTATCAGGATTTGATGCCTCTCTGTTTGAGGGCACAGATGGGCAGCCAAAGATAGACCAGTTTGGCACACTGACAGTAACACCCCAAGCCCCTTCACAGTGACAATCAGAGCCGAGGATGACAGCCCTATGCAGGCAGGGTGTTCTGGATCAGCCACAAAGACTTTTCAGATGCAGATCACACCCTGGAATAATGCACCTTCATTCATACACAGCAGTAATGTAGAAGTCCTTGAAGACAGTGGCACTGCCAGCTTCCCACAATGGGCCAGGAGTATCAGTGCAGGGCCAGGTGATGAAAGCACCCAGACCCTCACTTTCACTGTGAGAGCTGCTGATCCATCTTTGTTTGATGTGCAACTGACTGTGAGCCCACAAACAGGCCTCCTATCGTTCAGACCTGCCCCTGATGCCTTTGGCACTACAGAAGTGACCATAACCCTTGATGATGGGCAAGCACTGAACAGCCAACAAGTGCAATCTATCATCATCAACATCGTCCCCATCAACAACAGGCCCTCCTTCACTGCACCTAGCAAGATCAACATCCTAGAGGACAGGCCCACATACACGGAGCAGTTTGCTGTCTCTGTAAGCAAGGGTGCACCAAATGAAGCAGCTCAGACTTTCAGCTACAAAGTAACAGGGCTGATGAATGCAGACCTGTTTCAATCACCTCCCCTTCACAATGGTGAAGGATAAATGGGGTGAGTCAAAGTTTACTGTCCACTCTGTTGACAATGGTGGCACTGCACACCTAGGTGAGGACACGTCACTGCCCATCACAGTGACTCTGAACAGTGTTGTTACAAGAATGGGTTGCCCCCCTGAGATTTTCGGGGGGGCATGGGGGGGCAAATCCAGGGGGGTGGGGGGGTGGGGGGGCAAAAAAAAAAGTTGTCAAAGACACCCAAAAATTGATTTTTTTTCCAAAAAAAAAAATTCTTTTTTCTCAAAAGTACCTATCCTAGGCCTTAATAGAGGCTTTTAGTGAAGTGGGGTGAAAGTGAGATGTTTGGGGGTCAAAAAAAAGGTGCCCAAGAAAAACTATTTTTCACATGAACAAGTGGTCAAAAACACCTGAAAAGTGGTTTTTTACCTCAGAAAAATTGATTGTTTTCTAAAAGGGTACCTATATCAGGCCTAGTAATGGTCTATCTGTTGGTTTTCTCTCCTTTATGACTTACCCTTCTCATTCTTTGTATTTACCCCCCTTTTTTTTACTGTACTTTATTGGGTGTATAGGGTGCTGGAAAAAAAAAAAAAAATAGTGTCCAAAAAAATTGTTTTTCCTCCCAAAAAAAGTGGCCAAAAACACCCTTAAATTGATTTTTTCTCAAAAAAAAATTTTTTTTCCATCAAAAATACCTATTCTAGACCTCAATGAGGCTAATAGTGAAAGTGAGATGGGTCAAAAAAAAAGTGCCCAAAGATTTTTTTTCCTCACAAAAGAAATTGTCAAAAACACCTGAAAAGTGATATTTTACTAAAGTAATTCTCAATTACTCAGGGAGTACCACCTGGGACGTGCGAAGAACAGGTGCGAGAAAGGGTCAAGGGAGGACCAGAAAGCTTTTTCTTTCATCCCTCTCTGCTTTTTTACTTTTCGCTTTTTTCAATGGTTTATTCATACTTTTATACTCTTATATTCATTGATCCTTTTAGCTGAAGAGCATGTAGTTGGCACAGTTGGTGTGAATGATGCAGGCCCCTGAGCCCTCCAAGCTGATCCCAAAGCATGGAATAACCCTACACTGCAGATCCAAGCTTGAGTACCACCCAACATCAACACTTAGGCACTGCCAAGGCAGACCAGGTGTTGCTCACTCCTTTAATTGGAACCCCTCACAAGTGTAAAAAACATCTCCCTCCCACCTACCTCCCTCTATCATTTGTGTTTATCAGTGTTTTATGAGGAAAAGGGGAAAGAAAAAAAAAAAGGAAAGGAGAAGAGGTAAAAAACCCACTTCTATTTTTTGGCAAATACTTGTAGATAAAGGACCCACAATTTTGTGGTATGAGTACTCACCCCCCCTCCCCAAAAGGTGAGAAAGCACCCGTTAAAAACTAGCAAGCTATGATTTGCTTGTGTTCTTCTTTTTTTTGACTCTTTGATTTCTGTTTTCCCTTTCCCCCACCCACCCCCACACACCCCTGGCTGGGAGGAGGGAAAAAGAAAGCTGCAGGTATGTACAAATGTCTGGAAATGTTGTATTTGGATGTAATACAACCTGGCTGTGGTGATCAATGCAGAACACAGAAGAAGCTACAACCTGGCTGCGGTGAGAGATATATGAGTTAAAGGACCTGCACAAGACTACTTGATTACAGGGGGTACACCACAGCCAAGTTGTAGCTTCTTCTTCCATGTCGTGTCCTTAATGTGTGTGGTGTTCAGCTCAACCCCAGCTGGGGCGTCCTGGGTAACCAAGATTCTGCTTGTGCAGGATTGGGTTGTTCCAACCCCAGCTGGTGCCCTAAGTAGTTTACTCACCCTGAGCATCTGCAATTTGTTCTTCCACTCAGGGTGCTACAGGTGATGACCAGCCAAGTGGATGGAGGAAATGCCTGTTTGTTGTGTTGGTGGTGCCTGCACAAGAACTGTTAACTTGATACAGGGGGGCACTGCAGCTGAGTTGTAGCTTCTTCTGTGTTCTGTGTTGTGTTCTTAATGTGTGCAGTGTGCAGCTTAACCCCAGCCATAGCAACCTGGGGTAACCAAGATTCTGTGCTCATGCAGTTTGCTGCCAATTCATCACCCTGAGCATCTGCATTATATTCTCCACTTGGGTGCTACTGGTGATGACCAACATGGAGGTCAACAGCGAACAACACATCTGATGTACTTCTTATATTTCCATGTTATCCCCACCACCTGAATGATATATATATGAGTTAAAAGAGGCTGGTGTTGGTGGTGCCCTGCACAAGAACTGTCTGCTTGATTACAGGGGCACACCACAACATAGCTTCTTCTGCATTCCGTGTCATGTCTTTAATGTGTGTGGTGTAGTTTGCTGCCTGTTTGTCACCCTAAGCATCTGCATTATGTTCTTCCACTCGGGAGCTACTGGTGATGACCGATGAGGAGGTTAATAGTGAACAACACATCTGATGTTTTTTCATGCTATCCCTACCACCTTTGGAATAATATACAAGAGTTAAAGGAGGCCAGTGTTGGCAGTGCCCTGCACAAGAACTGTCTACTTGATTACAGGGGGTGCACCACAGCTGGGTTGTAGCTTCTTCTGCGTTCTGCATCGTGTCCTTAATCACTGTGGCTGAGTTGTAGCTTCTTCTGTGCTCTGTGTTGTGTCCTTAATGTGTGTGGGGTTCAGCTCAACCCTAGCTGGGGCACCCTGGGTAACCAAGATTCTGCACTCGTGTGGTTTGCTCAGTGATGACCAATGAGGAGGTCAACAGCAAACAACACATCTGATGTTTTTCTTATATTTTCATGTTATCCCCACCACCTGAAAAAGAAGATAAAGGTTTTTTTTTTTTTTTTTTTTTTTTTTTTTTTTTTTCTCATTGTTTTTGTTGTTGTTGTTGTCTCTCAGTACCTGTGTAACATCTTTTCTTGTAGACATCTGTTTATACGTTTGAACTCTGCAGCAAAAAAAAGGGGGGGGATGTGGTGTTGTGGTTGTATCTTGTCCAGTCTGGTTCAGTCCAGTCCAGTCTGGTCTGGTCTGGTCTGGTCCAGTCTGGTCAGTCTGGTCAGTCTGGCATAATTGGGTCGAAATTCACACTGGATCTGGTCTGGTCTGGTCCAGTCTGGTCTAGTCCTAATTAGGATTTACCCATCACTGCTATTAGCCTTATTAAGGTCTAGAATAGGTATTTTTGAGGGAAAAAAAATTTTTTTTTGAAAAAAATCAATTTAAGGGTGTTTTTGGCCACTTTTTTTGGGAGGAAAAACAATTTTTTTGGACACCCTTTTTTTTTTTTTTTCCAGCACCCCATGCACCCAATAAAGTACAGTAAAAAAAAGGGGGGTAAATACAAAGAATGAGAAGGGTAAGTCATAAAGGAGAGAAAACCAACAGATAGACCATTACTAGGCCTGATATAGGTACCCTTTTAGAAAACAATCAATTTTTCTGAGGTAAAAAACCACTTTTCAGGTGTTTTTGACCACTTGTTCATGTGAAAAATAGTTTTTCTTGGGCACCTTTTTTTTGACCCCCAAACATCTCACTTTCACCCCACTTCACTAAAAGCCTCTATTAAGGCCTAGGATAGGTACTTTTGAGAAAAAAGAATTTTTTTTTTTGGAAAAAAAATCAATTTTTGGGTGTCTTTGACAACTTTTTTTTTTGCCCCCCCACCCCCCCACCCCCCTGGATTTGCCCCCCTGTGCCCCCCTGAAAATCTCAGGGGGGCAACCCATTCTCTAACAACACTGGTTGCACCCCATAACCCACAGGCACCTTCTGAAGCAGTCCCAGGTATAGGTACTCAGAAAAAAAAAAAAAAAAAGGTAAACAGTTTGTTTTTCTTCTTTTTTTTTTTTTTTTTTTCTTTCCAAGGTGGTGGGGATAACATGAAAATATAAGAAAAACATCAGATGTGTTGTTCGCTGTTGACCTCCTCGTCAGTCATCACTGGTAGTGCCCAAGTGGAAGAACATAATGCAGATGCTCAGGGTGACAAACAGGCAGCAAACTGCACGAGTGCAGAATCTTGGTTACCCAGGACACACTAGCTGGGGTTGAGCTGTACACCACACGTATTAAGGACACAACACAGAATGCAGAAGAAGCTACAACTCGGCCACGGCACACCCCCTGTAATCAAGTAGACAGTTCTTGTGCAGGGTGCCACCAACACCAGCCTCCTTTAACTCATATATTTTTTTTCCCCCCATTTTTTCCAAAGGGAAAAAAAAAAAAAAAAAAAAAAAAAAAAAACATTGCAAAACTATCAAAAATAATGACAGTGTTGGGGAGAGTCCTGTGAGTCCCATCGAGTCCCGTCCTGTGGAGTCCTGTGAGTCCCATCCAGGCCTGTATTCCATTTTAGGGGATGGGATGGGACTGACCAACACTGTCATACCTGGCAAATCTAAGCAGCAGATAAGACACTGGAGGCAACCCACAAGCAGAGAAAGGTCAGAGGAGCAGTGGACGTGTACAACCACAGCAACAGCAACAGCAACAACAGCAATCACAGCAGCCACAGCAGCAGTAACAGTACAAGGCAAGGGGGTTAGGACCCTTGGGTTTTCAGGTGTGTGGGGCTAAAGGTGGTTGGTGGTGAGCTGTGGGCAGGTAACCCCTGGGTCTCCAGGGGGGTAGGGGCAAGTGGAAGTAAGAGGACACACCTGCAGAGTACAACATCAAAAGGGTGGTGCAGGCACTTGCTTTGCTGGGGGTGCAGTGGTCAGGTGTTCCAGATTCCCCAGGTCTGGAGGAGGAAAGGCAGGTGCTGCTTGGCAAGATGGTGAAGGTTCGAGCAGGAAACATAATGCATGGAATGGCATCAGTGCTGGAAGACCTAGTGAGTTTTGCAACTGCTCACAAGGTGGTGGGAAGTCTGGAGGACAAGGTGCTGCTCTGGCTTGCGAGGAAGGCAAAGCAGGGTGTTGCTCCATCTGCAAGGGCTGGATATGCTCATTCCATGACCTCAGTGGTGGCGTTGTTCAGCAAGGAAGAGAAGCTGCAGGGCCTAAGGTGGTACATTGACTCAATGGAGCACCAAGGGGCAAGGCAGCCACAGACACAAGCAAAGGTGCTGACGATGCTGGAGGTGTGGAGCCTGGTCAGGGGGCTGGATGTGCAGATGGGAACAGCTGTCCTGCTGATGTGGTTGATGGCACTGCACTTCTCAGATGTCCTGCAGCTGGCAGATTGCATTGTTGTCGAGAACACAGTGACGTCCCTAAGGTTAAGGTTCACCATTGAGGCAGGCAAGACCAATCGTGGCAAGAAGAAGACAGAAGAGGAGGTTGAGGTGGCTGCAGAGTGGAAGGACAAGGTGCTAGAGCATGTGGAAGCTGTGAAGGGGAGAAGGATGTTTGTGGTGCTGAGGTATGCTGAGTTCATGGCAGCAATGAAGGCCATTGTTCCTCATGTTTCTACCACTCCCTGAAGCACACACATGTCCAGATGGTGGCACAGGACAACCCCAACATGCCCATGGAGGAGCTAATGCTGGACTCCAGGCACAAGGGTGTACTGTCAAGATGTATGCAGGGGCATAGGTGCTGAGGCAGCAGAAGAGTAGGAAAGTGGATCCGGTGAGGTGTTGACTCCAACAGAGGCAATGAGTGGTGTGAACCTGGGGCTGCCTGGAAATTCTGGGTGTGGCATGGGGGAACACATGAAGAGCCGAAGGAGGAGGAGACACAGGGGTTTGTGGAAGAGGATCCTCATGATGCTGGATGTGAGGAACTATGATGAGGATCCTCTCCAGTTCGACAAGTATGAGGAATCGAAGGAGGCAAGGAAGGCAGGAGTGCTACAGCAGGAAGGAGACATGGACACAGTTGTGACCAACACCGTGCAGCTTGAGGTGATGCATGGCTTCCAGATGGAGGATGGCAGCATCAACACAGTTGTTCCTGATGTGGAGCGGCTCCTTGGTGGTGGAAAGGTGTTTGAGGATCTGTTTGAAGACGAAGATTTCCAGCCAGTAGGGGTGCCAGGAAAGAAGTCAATGCTCACCCGTAGGCAGGTGCAGCAGCAGGAGGAGGCAGGTGTGCTGGAGAAGAAGGGATGGTCTGATGAGAAGGTGAAGAACGTGGTGAAAGCGTTCACAGTTCCAAAGCCAAGTGGGAAGAGGAGGCTGGTGGTGGATGCATCACTGGTGGGCAATGCACAGAGGGACCCTCCATCAGTTGATCTGCCATCTGTTGCTGATGTGAAGGAGATGGTGGTGCAAAACGAGTACGTTGTGCAGCTGGATGGGAAGTCGTGGTTCTACCAGATTGGAGCCTGGCCCCTCCGTGAGTATTTTGCATTGTGTACAGTTGCAGGGTGGTACTGGTTGGTTGTGCTGGGAATGGGCTGGTCGTGGAGCGTGTGGGTGGCACAGAGTGTGGCAGCGTTGTTGGCAAGTGAGGCTTGTGTGAGGGCAGGAAGGATGAAGGCTGGTGTGCTTGTTTACATTGACAACTTTGTCCTGTATGCAGAACAGAAGGAGGATGTGGCTGGCCTGGTTGGTGTGCTGAAGCAGACAGCTGTACATTGTGGTGCTGTTTTCAAGGAAGAAGACCATTGTCCAAAGCAGAGGGAGGAGGTTTTGAGAATGCAGCTGGACCTGAAGGAGAAGCTGGTGTCGCTGAAGCAGTCATGGGTGAGCAAGTTTGCAGATGCAACAGCGTTGTTCCTCATGGCACCAACGAAGTTTACACTGAGGGCCACATGGAAGGTGCTGGGGGCGTATGAGGGTCCTTGACATCAGTCATTTGAAGGTGATTCACATGAAACAGTGGATGTCAAGGCATGCAAGGAGGCTAGGTAGTGGCGAAGAAAGCTGGGAGAGCAGGGTGACATGGTGGGCTGCAGCGATGAAGGACGTGCGGTGGGTCATTGCTGCAATTCTGGAAAACAGCCCAGTGGATGTCAGGTAGGTAGAGTTTGAATGGGAGGAGACCCTGTGGAGTGATGCCTCAATGAAGGGAGGGGCCTTCATTCTGCAGTCGACTGGTGAGGTTGGCCAGTTCAAGTGGACACAGCAGGGTGAGCCAATTCACGTTTTGGAGGCCCGTGCTTGTTTGAGAGGTGTGTGCAGATGGGTGGAGACGAGGGAGAGAGGCGAAGCAGTGGTGATGAAGACAGACTCAATGCTGGTCTTTTTCACCCTCAGGGACAGGAAGGCAACAGGTTATCTTTAACAATGTAGTTGATGATATTGTAACATTGCTTGATGGTCTCCCCTGGAGGGTGGAGTGGGTCCCGACTGAGGAGCAGTTGGCAGACAAGCCAAGCCGCATCTTTACATGACGTGTGTTTTTTCCGTGGTCTGCTCCTACATCTATCCTGCACATGCCCTCTACATCTTCGGTATCTGTCTTGCAGCCGTCCTTTCAATGGTGAGTGTGAATGTTGAAGGTGTCCTGAATGTGTTTTTTGATTTAGGGTCACGGGGTGGGGCTCGCAGGTAGGTGGTTTGAGGCCAGGTTAGTTTGCCGATTGGCATCCCACTTTGTGGGACCCAACTGATCTGTCCGAAATCCCCTGTTCGCGAGTACCCTTTTTTATATTGTATTGTGTTAACATACCCGCGATGCCAAAGATACACAGGAGAAAATATGTTTGGCAGTTGCACCCCATGACCCACAGGCACCTTCTGAAGCAGTCCCAGGTATAGGTACTCTCACTGTATGGTAAGTAACACTGCCAGAAAAAACCACAAAAAAAGATCAATGAATATAAGAGTGAGTACCTATACCTGGGACTGCTTCAGAAGGTGCCTGCGGGTCATGGGGTGCAACTGCCAAACATATTTTCCCCTGTGTATTTTTGGCATCGCGGGTATGCTAAAACAATACAATATAAAAAAGGGTACTCGGATTTCGGACAGATCAGTTGGGTCCCACAAAGTGGGATGCCAATCGGCAAACTAACCTGGCCTCAAACCACCCACCTGCGAGCCCCACCCCGTGACCCTAAATCAAAAAACACATTCAGGACACCTTCAACATTCACACTCACCATTGAAAGGACGGCTGCAAGACAGATACCGAAGATGTAGAGGGCATGTGCAGGATAGATGTAGGAACAGACCACGGAAAAACCACACGTCATGTAAAGATGTGGCTTGGCTTGTAAACAACGTACTTGTTTTTCACCACCATCTCCTTCACATCGGCAACAGATGGCAGATCAACTGATGGAGGGTCCCTCTGTGCATTGCCCACCAGCGACGCATCCACCACCAGCCTCCTCTTCCCACTTGGTTTCGGAACTGTGAACGCTTTCACCACGTTCTTCACCTTCTCATCAGACCATCCCTTCTTCTCCAGCACACCTGCCTCCTCCTGCTGCTGCACCTGCCTATGGGTGAGCGTTGACTTCTTTCCTGGCACCCCTACTGGCTGGAAATCTTCGTCCTCAAACAGATCCTCAAACACCTTTCCACCACCAAGGAGCTCCACATCAGGAACAACTGTGTTGATGCTGCCATCCTCCATCCAGAAGCCATGCATCGCCTCAAGCTGCACGGTGTTGGTCACAACTGTAAGCATGGGTATGAAGTCCCGCCTGTCAGTCGACGCGCTCACGAGCTCCGAAAACCTGGAACAAGACTTGGTCGGCTTCGTAAACCTTCACTTCAAGAAAGCCCTCGCGTCTGAAAGATTGACGTTCCTACGGGCTCTACACACCAAAGCAGAGGCTACTCTGAACAAAGAGCTCCAGCAGCCCGTCTTTGATCCTAAGGTCCCCGAGCAGCTTAAATCAAAGCTAAAAGAGTTGCAGAAGGCTTTCGTGTTCTTGCCAGTCGACAAAAGCGTCCACGACATCGGCATGGTCTGCAAGGCACACTACCTACAACTGCTCCACGCCCAGCTCGACGGCGAGTGTTTTGCAGAGGTACAAGACATGGAGAGCACAAGGCATAGCATCACAGAAGAGACTGAATCGTTCGGTATCAAGATCAAGTCGACGAAGATGCCATACCTTTACGGGGCCATCAAGTTACACAAAGAACAAGTAGGCTTCCGGTGGATTTCTGGCGTGTCGTCCCGAGACCCCCCTGCGACGGAGGAAGGCACCAACCCACAAGCACAATCAACGCAGTCCATAATGGAACGACTGCTAGCTGCAGGTTCCGACGGTGAGCGCGACGACGCCTTCAAGGCCGCCGCCCCAACGAACGCAGCAAGACCGGTTGCAGCGATGACAGGAGCGCACAAAGAGCTCTCGAGCCTCCTAAAAGCTGTACAACGCACCCTGCACGAGAAGGACCTGGAGTTCCGAAGCAAGGAGGTGAATCCGGGCCTCAGCGGAGTACGCCGCTTCTGGATCGTGGAATCAGCTGAGCAGGTCGCGGCTGAGATCAAACAGCGGTACACGTTTTTCAAGTCGAAGGTCCCCGCCACCTACGACTTTAAAACGATGTACTCCAACCTGGACCAGGGACTCCTTCGAAAGGGCCTGGGCAGAGCAATCCGCGAAGCCTTCGAGCACGCCGGGAAGGAGCTGGTGATAAACAAGAGCGGAAGTAGCTTCGCGGATGCAGAAGACGACGACAAAGTGTACTCCCTCTCGATGGTGGAGGAACTAGTCGAATTCGTCGTTGACAACGCGTACGTCGAGCAAGGCGGCCGTGCTCTGCGCCAGGTGCGGGGCATACCGATGGGCGGCAACGCGTCTCCGGATATAGCGAACCTATACTGCTATTCCGTCGAAGCCGACTACATCGACGGCTTGATCGAGAACAAGGACTGGGGCCGTCTCAAGGAGTTATGCTCAGCCGCCCGCTACATCACAAACTCCTGAACCGAGCATTCCACGAGTTCCTTTGTGAGCGCGTCAACAAGAACTACGGCTGGGAGAAAGGGGAGCTCCAAAGTTTCTTTACCGAAGCAGGGAAGAACTACAGAGCAGGCCGCGAACTTGACGAATGCTACCCGGATCTCGCGTATGTGGGACGTAAGGACCCCCGAAAGAGCACAGCCCTCCCCTCCGAACCGACGCAGACAACACAAGAGTCCACCTCCACCGCTGACACGAGCTCGCAAAAGGAACCACCTCCACAACAGCCGCCCTCAACGGAAACGACACCAATGGAGACACCTACATCGGAATACCCCACGTCGCTACACCAGGAAAGTGGCGAAGGACGCGTAGGCCTCGAGTGTGGTTGGGCCGTGGTGAACTGGATCGCAGACTACGCAGAGCTGGCACGCATGCCGTTCGCAGAGATGCAGACAATCCAACACCACCTCTGTACCTCGGAGCTCGCCCTGCACACCGAGGGGCATGCGAAGGAGTACCAGCCGAACGAGAAAGGCGACTTCTCCCAAGATACCCTGTCCCTTGCCTGCCAAAAGATCCTTGGCGAAGAGGCCTCGCTGCAGAGCGTGGTCAAGAGCGGACGGTACCCAGTTCTGGTAATCGGCCCGCCGAAGGGCTCCAGGACGGGCCACTGGACTACAGCCATCAAAACCGGCAGGTCGTGGTACACCGTGATGGACACAGACAAGGAAGAACACCGTGTCAATGGACTGAGGCAGGTCCTACGTATGTATGACGAACAGAACATCCTGGGTATCACCGAAGAAAGCTGGGCCAGAGCAAGGACCATAAGGGAGCAGAACGGCGGCAGACCAAAAGCGTTCGACGTCCACGCTTGCATCAAGGGAGCGCAGGACGAGGTAATGCCACCGGTTTCAGGCCCCTGTTTGAGCCAGACCCCTGCAGCTAGCCTCACCCCCAATGATGACCCGGTCCCTTCACCTGGTCCGGACTCAGACGCTAATCCGGTCCACAGCATTGACCCGACCCCCGTTGCAGACCCGGTCCATACATCTGGCCCGGTCTCCGTCATGGACCCGGCCCCGACGGCTAATCCGGTCGCGGACTCGGTCCCCGCGACTAAACCGGTCGCGGACACGGCCCCCGTCACGAACCCGGTCCCCGCGACTAGCCCAATCGCTGACCCGGTCCTCATCACAGACCCAGTTACCGCAGCTAGCCCGATCACGGACCCGGCCCTCGTCACGGACCCGACCCGAGCTAACCCAGTCACAGACACGGCCCCCGTCGCAGACCCGGTCCCCACAACCAGCCCAGTCGCTGACCCGGTCCCCGTCACGGACCCGGTCCCCGCATCTGGCCCGGTCGCAGACACGACCCACATCACAGACGCGATCCCCGAAACCAGCTTAGTCGTTGACCCGGTCCCTGCAAGTAACCCAGTCGCTGACCCGGTCCTCACCACAGACCCGGTCTCCGCGACTAACCCGGTCGCAGACACGGCCCCTGCCACAGATCCAGTCCCTGCAACCAGCCCAGTCGCTGACCCGGTCCCCGTCACAGACCCGGTCCCCACATCTGGCCCGGTCGCAGACACGACCCACATCACAGACGCGATCCCCGAAACCAGTTTGGTCGTTGACCCGGTCCCTACAAGTAACCCAGTCGCTGACCCGGTCCGCACCGCAGACCCGGTCTCCACGGCTAACCCGGTCGCAGACACGGCCCCTGCCACAGATCCAGTCCCCGCAACCAGCCCAGTCGCTGACCCGGTCCCCGTCACAGACCCGGTCCCTGTCACGGACCCGGCCCCCACAACCAACCCGGTTGGAGACACGGCCCCCATCACAGACCCGGTCCCCGCAGCCAGCCCAGTCGCTGACCCGGTCCCCGTCACGGATCCGGTCCCCGCATCTGCCCGGTCTCGATAGTCCCTGACGACCCAGTGCCCACAACTGGCCCAGTCTACGCCACGGACCTAGTCAGTTCGCCTGGCCCGATCTCTGTCACGGACGCAGTCCCCACCACAGGCCCGGTCCACGCTTCTAGTCTGATCCCCTCCGCAGACCCGGTTCCAACACCAGGCGCAGCCTCCACCAGAGACCCGGTCCCCGCGTCTGACCCGGTCCTCGCCTCGGACCCGTTACCCGAAGTTGATGCCCTCCCCGTTACAGACCCAGTCCCTGTGCAGATGGACCTGTCTGAACCTCTGGGGCAGCATGGATCGACGACATGGGTGCAACCCGAGCCCTCAACGAAGGCGGTCGCCCCACCACCCCTCTTGACGACAGCGGAGCCCTGGGTGCCGTTAGCTCTGACGACGATGTCGCAACGACAGATGCAAAGCAGTAGCAGGACTGCGTTAGGACGGGGCACTTCTACTTCTCCTCCTTCTTTTTCTGCTTCTTCTTCTTTTACGCGAACAACGACGACTGTCCATCAGAGTCTGCTGTGGTCCGATGTCCCGGGGCACCAACGAGGTCGTGGGGGCATCACGAGAGGTCGCACGTCAAGCCCCGGATCACAACCGAGACGCGCACACAGCGCAACGACCGCGTGTTTCCCTCACACCCCAGAACGATTCTCACCCCTGGCCGGTCTGTCGGCTACAGACGACCTGTACATGCCGGAGCTGACACAGCACAGCAGAGACATGTACATGCTGGAGCCACCCGCGGATTTGACTGCTGCGACGGAACCTCCTCCTCCCCCACAGGGGGACATGTACATGCTGGAGCCACCACCCACAGAGTCGACGCAAACAGACGACGACCCCCATCCTCAGTCAGCGAGACCTGCCCCACGGGGGACCGATGAGGCACAGAGAAATCTGAAGGTGGTCATAGACCTGACTGGCGACGACGACGACGACGACAAAGTCTCTGCCCCGACCTCGACCCCGCCATCGGAGACGGCGGAACCTGCGCCACGGACGGAGGAGCTGGAACTGGCATGCCTCACTACCCACGACGGCGACGAAGCCCTGGCCCCACACTCAGCCCCAGCCCGGCCCCGCCCCTCGCAAGCCACCACAAGAAGAAGCGAAAGGGAGGCGCATGCCCGGACGTGTACCTTGGCCACGACACCAAGCTGGTAAGGACCAGCACAGATCGTGCACCAGCGCCACCTCTGCTCGTCAAATGGCGGTCCAAGAGCGCGAAGCGCAGGCAGTTGTGCGACGGACAAGCGGAGCCCGCAAAGAAGAAAGACCGCTTGGACCTCCTCAGGGCGAACCGACGGTCGGGCAAGGCCGCCGTTCACGCCCTGGCTGAAGAACATCGAGCGGGTCTGGAAGATAAGCTCTCCCACACGAAACTGGCGACGGCCGGGATCGTCGAAGCGGAAGGGGAGTGGACGCCAGAAGCCATGATACGGGTCTGCAAACACGTGCTCGGCGAAGAGCCTAAAACCGCGAAGGAACTCGGGATTCACATGAAGTTTGTCCGGTTCGCCCTCATCCTGGACTTTGACAAGACGTGGATCATGGCCAGGTATGACTCGGAAGGCTGGAAGGCGAAGGGGGACGTCGAGAGACGGCAGCAGTTCACGCGGCACGGAGATATGAGAGCCTTGAAGGATCACTACTTCGTGGCCACTGACTGGCTGTTCTTCACCACGCTGCAGTGGCATAATGTGGGACAGCGCCACCCCCCAAGAACCACGAAGACCTTACGCAAGTAAGAGAGCTGGCCCGGCGAGCTACGAGGGCAAAAACCTCTTTTCTCCTTGGAGATGAGAACATATATTATAGTGCGACATGATCAGACTGGAACGGCCGCCCCGGGGCATCCTCTGCTCAACCCGGCGGACGTGGGAGGCCCTTCTTCGGAAGGTGCCAGTCGCTTGATCAGTGTCGTCGAATGCGCGCTATATTTTATATTTTATAAGTACATATAACAATCGATTGAAAGAAGAAGAACGTTTACCAAGGTGTTGGTCACAACTGTGTCCATGTCTCCTTCCTGCTAGTGGAACGTAGGAGAAGCTACTGCTCAGCCGAGGAGCACCCCCTGTGAGCAAGTAGGTAGTTTGTGCTTCATTGCACGCTTAATGTCACCTAGTGTTGCAATCAAAGCCCCATTTTTATTGTTTTTTTTTTTTTTTTTATTGTCATGTTGCATGTTGACCTGCCCCCTTTTTCCTACTTTCCTCTCCGCTTTATTTTAATTTTGATATTTTCATTTTGTTTTCCTACATGTTTTTCGTAGTCAAAGAAAGTGTCCATCCCTGATCCCCAAGAGAGAGTGTACCATCCTGTTCCACGGAAACAGAGAACCTACCCCCACCACAGCAGCCGACCAATCAGATGCAAATTATATAACAATCGATCGAAAACAGAAGAATAAGGAGACCTGGAAGCTTTTTCCTTCTATCCTCTCTGCTTTGTTTTACTTAAAAATCTTTTTTTTTCTTATTGTTTTCCTACATGTTTTTCGGTCAAACTATCCTACCTCTATCACAGGAACAACTTTTTGCAATAAACAAAAAGAGAAAATACAAGTAAAGAAAATGAGCCTGACGGTGTTCATCAAGATAGAGAACAAGGAGATGCATGAAGTGGAGCTGGGAAGCCATGACACGGTGAAGGACCTGTACAGGAAGGCTGGGGAGGCTGCTGGGGTGGAGGAGAAGACTTTTCTTTTACACTTCGAAGGTGAGGAACTGGACGAGACTCTTGGTGGGAATGAGATACAGCACCTTGGGATGTGGGAGGGGTGTGAGCTCCTTCTCTGCTGCAATGTCTGCAACACGATGTGTGTCCTTTCACAGGAGCTGTCTTCAGAAGAGACAAGGAAGGCAATAGAACGGCGTTTGGAGGAGGACCCTGGCCTTCTTCTTCAGGTGGAGGTATCGGGTGTGGACTGTCTTCGGCTTCACAGCCGCCTGGAGCACCTTCCTTTTGGCCTTCGTCACCTCCGAGTGACAGACCCCAAGCAGTGTGTGATCCATATTGGGGATGACTTCTTGGCTGAATGGGAGTCCCTTGTCACCCTTGACCTCGCCTCCCTTCAGAACGTTCAAGGAATTGGAGGGTGTTTTCTTTTCGGATGCAGGTCGTTGCAGGCGGTTGATCTCACTCCCTTTTACAATGTAACAAAGATTGGCAACTCTTTCCTTGCTCACTGCGAATCCCTGACAGGGGTGGACCTGGGGCCCCTTCAGAACGTGATGGAGGTGGGTATCAGTTTCATGGATAATTGCAGGTCTCTGCAGACCCTTGATGTGGGGCCCCTTCGAAATGTCACGGTGATTGATGAGAGGTTTCTCTGTTTTTGTACCTCCCTCACTTCTGTGGATCTCGGCCTTCCCAACACAGTGTCGGTGCATGCAGACTTTCTCAGCTGTTGCAGCTCTCTCACTTCTGTTGACCTCAGCGCGATGCAGAGCTTGACAAAGTTGGGGGATAATTTTCTTTTATGCTGCAGTTCTCTGACCACTGTTAACCTTGGGCATCTGAGGGAGAGGGTCACTTTTGTCGGGAGTAACTTCATGAACTGCTGTGACAACGTACCTTTACAGGACTGTAGGCTGCTAAGGATGTCGAGTAGTGCTAAAAAGAGCACCTTTAGGAGTCGTTGTGTTGTGAGTTGAGATAGATGCTGCTGAGCCTGCTAGTGCCACCCCCCAAATATGGGAAATTCCTGACCACCTATTTAATTATGAGCAGCTCATATACCGCACATTTGCAGGGTCTTACCTTATACAAGTTTTGCTTTGGGTCACATCCAGCTCTCTCCCTCCTTCTCTCGATCATCTCTATGGTCCAGTATTTTCCGACCAGGCCCTCTTTTCTCCTTTTCCCTTTTCACTTCGTTCTGTTATTTTCATTCCTCTTTCTGGCAACAGACTGATACAGGCCATGGCAGCAACCTCTGCTTAATTCTCAGGGCATCGGTCATTGATGTTGTCGCAAAAATCTCATTATCTTTTCTGTGGAAAGAATTCTTTTGGGGAAACAAAAGGGGAAAAAAGGGACGTGTTGTTTAAAAAACAGAAACCCTGTAAATGAATTGTTATTGTTAAAAAGTGACAGCTTTCTTCTTCTTCTTCTTCTTCTCTATCTGCTTCATTTGACTTCATAAGCCTTCAAGACAAGCACACAGGGAAAATACATTAAAAATAAAATTAAAAAAGCAAAAAAGGTGTGAATAAGAAACGAAAAAGAAAAGAACAATAGAATAAGAAAGAGAAAGAGAATGACCAATGAAGAGGTGAACGATATGACAGTGTTCGTGAAGACGGGAGGCGGGGTTCACAATGTGGAAGTGTCGGGGAAGGAGACGGTGGGGAGCCTGTACAAGAAGGCGGGGTGTGCTGCTCGTTTACTCGAAGGCAAGTTCAAACTGGTTTGGGAAGGAGACCTCCTTGACATGAACGGGGGTGAGGAGCTTCATTCACTTGGGCTTGTGGAGGGCTCCGTGGTCCATGTGGAGGCGAACAAGATGAGAACCGTTCAGCTGGAGGAGCTTGAGCGATCAGAAGTGGTTTCGGAGCTTGAGGGGCTTGTGACAGCTGACCCTGAGTTGGTTCTGGTGGTGGAGGTGGGGAACTCGCCAACTGTCGAAGTCTTGTCCATGAACAGCAAGGACCTTCCTTCTGGACTTCGGTTCCTCGTTGTCACCGACTCCACAGGCTGTGTTACAAGGATAGACGCTCACTTTCTTGCATATTCCCACCACCTGATGTCTGTTGATCTCATCCTCCCCAATGTTTTCACCATTGCTAATAAGTTTTTATGTAGGTGCAAAAATCTAAAAACCATTGACTTGAATGCGATGACCAATCTTTCTGAAATTGGTTCTTCCTTCTTGTCTGGGTGCACGAAACTAGAAACCATCGACTTGAATGCGATGGCCAATCTTAATTACATTGGCTCTTCCTTCTTGTATGGGTGTGCAAAACTAGAAACTATCGACTTGAATGCGATGGCCAATATTTATACCATTGGTTCTCACTTCTTGAAAGGGTGCGAAAATCTAGAAACCATAGACTTGAGTGCAATTGCCAATCATCCTTCTGTTGGTGATTACTTGTCAAGGTGCAAAAACAAGACTGCATAAGGTGCAACACAGCCTGATAAGTCCCAGGTACCTAGGGGTCGTTGTAAGGGACGAAACTGGGTCTGTGGATGGAGCACTCCAACACCATGATAGAAATACAGTTTTCTTCTTCAGTTTCTTTCCTTTAAAACAAAAATTAGTATTCTGATGCAATACGTTCTGCTTTGTTGTTCTTTTTGACCCCTCCCCTTTTTTATTTGGAGACCAATGTTTCCAACCTCCCTGTGGTGGTTTCTGGTAATTGTGGTTTGGAGAGACACAAGCGAAAGGGAAACTCGCGTTAAGCCGTACATGTGGGGAAACCTGGACGGGGTGGAGAGCCCCTATGCGTGGCGCCGGTTAGCATTGCCCTCAACGGAGAGTCCCTTATCCCATTACATCCAACAAGGATCGAGCCAGTGAAGCAAGCCCCCCACAGCATACTCTCCAGTTGGTGTTTAATTGCTTCTGTGGCCTCTCCCTATTTCAATTTCCAAGCTTTCTTTACCTCTCCACTTTTACTTTCTACAGACCACAGGGGACTTGGGAGGGGTGGCCGCTGTGTCACATACTGCATGGCACCACTAAAATCGAGACAACTTTTTAACCCCTCCCTTTTTGATGTTCTTTTTTAATACAACAAGACATAAATGTTGTGTTAGTTTAGTTCCTTTTTTTTTTTCAAGGTGGTGGGGATAACATGGAAATATAAGAAGTACATCAGATGTGTTGTTCGCTGTTGACCTCCTCGTCGGTCATCACCAGTAGCGCCCGAGTGGAAGAACGTAACGCAGATGCTCAGGGTGACGAACAGGCAGCAAACTGCACGAGCGCAGAATCTTGGTTAACCGGGACGCCCCGGCTAGGGTTGAGCACACCGCACGCATTAAGGACACGACGTGGAACGCAGAAGAAGCTACTGCTTGGCCGAGGAGCGCCCCCTGTAATCAAGTAGGTAGTTCGTGCTTCATTGCACGCTTAACGCCACCTAGTGTTGCAATCAAAGCCCCATTTTTTTTTTTTTTTTTTTTTTTTTTTATTAGCACAATTCCCAGGCACCTTCTGACCTGCAGGGACCTTCCCAGGCACCTTCTAAAGCCAGTCCCAGGTAACAGGTATTTTTGAAGTAGGGGGGTCCTAGAGCTTTTTCCTTCATTCCTCTGCTTTGTTTTATTTTTGATATTCTCATTTTGTTTTCCTACATGTTTTTCGTAGTCAAAGAAAGTGTCCATCCCTGATCCCCAAGAGAGAGTGTACCATCCTGTTTCTCGCGGAAACAGAGAACCTACCCCCCACCACAATCAGATGCAGCAGATGCAGCACAAATTTCCCCCCCACCCCAATAACGTGATTAGAAAAAAAAAAAGCTGTAATTAAAAAAAGAAAAATGTTTTAGAAGGGAAAAAAAAAAAGAAAAAAAAAGAAGAAAAAAGAGGCATTGGGTTGACCCGGAATGTGTAAGACGGTGGGATTTATTTTTTTATTTTTCGTTTCTCTCTTCTTCTCAGGGCAAGGGTTGGTTATTTTTATAACAATCTTTTTTTTTTCCTACCCCTCTTCTTCTTTTTTTTGCACAAGGGCGCACACACTACGATCCATCGACAAAGGCGGTAATCGGATAGAACAGGAGTGCAATATTTGCGTCACCGAAGACCAAGCATGACCTAGAGGCGTTGAAAGGACAATGGGCAAGAGAACGAAGAGAAAAAGCGGCCAGGCTGGGGAGAAGGCCGGCAAGACCACCAAAAGAGGAGAAACCGCTGCTGAAAGGGGATAGGTGCAGGTAGACGATGAGAACAAGGGGGCGTCTCACAAAGACTTCCTTTAACGCATATTTATTTAGTTTCTCTTTTCTTCTCAAATGCAAGGGTTGGTTATTTCTTAAACAATAGGATGGGATGGAACAGAAGGCCAGTTTTTACATCAGAGAAAACCAAAGACCTTAAGAAACTGGGCAGGAAGTGGCAAGAAGAAAGAGAAGATACTTTAAGAAAGGCAACACAGCCAAAAAAAAGAAAGAAAGGCCCCAGAATTTTATATTTGTACACCTGTACCTTCAACACGAATAAAGGGGAAAAATATGTGGAATTTTATTGATTTCCCCCGTTTATAACTTTCTTACCCCCCCCCCCCCCCCGAACATGGAGAATGAATCGCCTTTTACTGCAAAGACACTGCAACAAAATGAACGATATGACAGTGTTCGTGAAGACGGGAGGCGGGGTTCACGATGTGGAAGTGTCGGGGAAGGAGACGGTGGGGAGCCTGTACAAGAAGGCGGGGTGTGCTGCTCGTTTACTCGAAGGCAAGTTCAAACTGGTTTGGGAAGGAGACCTCCTTGACATGAACGGGGGTGAGGAGCTTCATTCACTTGGGCTTGTGGAGGGCTCCGTGGTCCATGTGGAGGCGAACAAGATGAGAACCGTTCAGCTGGAGGAGCTTGAGCGATCAGAAGTGGTTTCGGAGCTTGAGGGGCTTGTGACAGCTGACCCTGAGCTGGTTCTGGTGGTGGAGGTGGGGAACTTGCCAACTGTCGAAGTCTTGTCAATGAGACGTTCTGTCCTTCCTTCTGGACTTCGGTTCCTCGTTGTCACCGACTCCACAGGCTGTGTTACAAGGATAGACCATGGGTTTCTGCGAAACAGCAAAGACCTGACGTCCATTGATCTCATCCTCCCCAATGTTTCCACCATTGGTCATGACTTTTTATTAAGCTGTGATACATTAGAAACCATCAACTTGAATGCGATGACCAATCTTTATTCTATTGGTAATGACTTCTTGTATTGGTGCAGCAGGCTAGTAACCATCAATTTAAGTTCTATGACCAATCTTTATTCTATTGGTGATAACTTCTTGTCTGGGTGCGACAAACTAGAAACCATCGACTTGAGTTCGATGACCAATCTTTATTCCATTGATAAAGGCTTCTTGCGTTGGTGCAGCAGGCTAGAAACCATTGACTTGAGTTCGATGACCAATCTTAATTCCATTGGTGATTGCTTCTTGTATGGGTGCAACGAACTGGAAACCATCGACTTGAGTTCAATGATCAATATTTGTTCCATCGAATTTAGCTTCTTGTCTGATTGTAAGAAACTAAGGACCATCGAGTTGAGTTCGATGACCAATCTTTCTTACATTGGTTATTGTTTTTTGTCTGGATGCGAAAAGCTAGAAACAATTGTTTTGAGAGGAGGCACTGATACTTTTAACAGGCTCTTAAAGGCTGAGATACCATCTGGGGTAAGTTTACAGACCCCCCCCCCCCCCCCCTCCTTTAGTTAAAATATAGCGCCTCTTTTCAATATTCTTTCCTTTTTTGATTTTCAGAATTCAAGCCAGTGGATCACGCC
>OZ025761.1:117974-194594 GCA_964019335.1 Diplonema japonicum
TTCTGTGTTTTGCGCGGCATTTCTGATGAATATCTATCATCTTCCCGAGGTTAGGATGGTAAGTTTGTTTTTGCAAATATTTCAGGTACCAAACCGTGGTCACTGTTTTCAAAAATACAGATAAAGCATTACGCTCCATATTCGCTAAGTGACCCACCAGAACCCCAGAGTTTTGAAGAGCTAAAAAAATTTCTAATTGCTTTTTCTAGGGCTGGAATGGATTTATTTGCGTCCGGACGCCCAATGTTCGACATATGGAATTTTTTTTTGTAATAAAATCTTTTTTTGGTGATTTGCCTTACTTTGTACTATACAAAATGAAGCTCCGGTGGAAAAAACACGGCACAAGTGGGGTTCGAACCCTGATGAAAAAACCACTGTATCGGGATTCGAACCCGCGACTCCTGGAACAAGGGGGCCTGACAGGTGAGCACGGTAACCACTCTACCACACAGGAATTCAAAACTCTGACCCCCCATCTTTACTCACGCATCCAGCTTAGTGGATCTGGATGTGAATTTGGAAATAGCCGTTCGCCGAAGCTAGTCGTGGCCCGATAAATCCGTTGTATCCTGACTAGTCACGTATCTCTCTAGACTGGGTTCTGGCTTAGAGGCGTTCAGCCATAATCCATCCAGTGGTAGCATCACGGCACTGTCAACCGTAGATACCAGGGTGGAGTAGGTCCCTTCTTTTCACACCAGATATCCTTGCGATACACACTCACGACATGCCTCAGCCCATCAACACTGTGATGAAATAAACACAAGATGAGCTAAAGAGGTTCCTGTTCTGGAACGTCCTTGTCTATTATCTCTACTTATCTACCCCTTTCCCAGTTTTCGAAGTCTAGTACGAGTTATTGTGGTGACTGTCGTCTTCCTCGGTCCGTCGTACTACTTCAGCTTCCTGAGCTACCACTCAGGTGGTGCGCATGAGCGTTTCCTTCCGTTATCTGTTCCAGGGGTGTGTCATGTACGTTTCTAGTACACTGAAGAGTAGGTCACCAGAAAAATCTGTTGTTTCTTCAGACGCTTGATCCACCCGAAGTAGAACAGAAGGAGGAGGAAGGGGGGGGGGGAGATACTGATGTCTTCTTCTTTACTTTCTGTTGTCGCTACTGTCTTTGCTGCTACTGCTGGTGCTGTTGCTGCTGTTACTGTTGTTGCTGCTGCGTTGGGGAGGTTGTCCATGTCCTCTGTTGTGCCTTGGGTGGCCCTCCTCTGCTTCCTCAGTCTTGTGCTTCTTGTACAAGATGAGGCTGGGGTGCCATCCTTTGTTTTTGCCTGCTTATGGCACTTCCACTCCGTCTGTTCTGAGATCTCACTTCTTGCCCTCTTTTGTGTCGTGGACCCGGTAGTGGAGCTCCTTGTGGCTGTACTCCGCTATCGCGATCCTGTCCATCTGGAGTCCTCGTTGTCTGAGGCTCTCTGCTGGCTGGAAGGGCTTGCTTTGGTCTTTCCCTTCGAGTTGCCCGTGTGCTCTCAGGAGTAGGAAGTATTCTCCGGTCGTCGTCACTGCTTGTTTCATAGTCTCCGTTCCGTCGTCAGGCTGGTCATCAAACCAGGGCACGCGGGTCAAGGATCTTCCAACGCAAACGTGACCGGTGATCGGTGTAATTCCCACATAAGTACCTTCCAAGCAGAAATAACTTCTGCCCCAAAGGCAACGTCACTTTCAAATGACTATGCTATTTGGACTGTACGTTGCCCTGTGGTGGACGGCGTAGACGCGCATCTGTCTCTTCAACTATAAACTCCCCTATGGAACCCTCTTTGACCTTCTCGTCATCTCCACCCATTTGTATTTGGTGATTACGGCCGAAGTGCAGAGGACAGGACTGTTATGCTTACTGACTAACAACTAACAATCTTACAATGTTAAGAGCTGTCCTTCCCTCAAAACTGCACTTTTCTTCAACTAGACTCCCACAAGCTTACGAAAAGCTTTTGCGGAAACACCAGTTCACTGCCGTTTCTCCCCTGTGGTGAGCCTAAAAAAATTCGCTGGAGTGGGGCTTGAACCCGCTTCGCACAGGGCAAAGCCCCCCCAACTAGACTACTACACCTTCGAAAATACTTTCGGCTGAGGAAGATGCTGGCTTCTGGGATCGAACCCTGTTAACCATGTTTTTTCAAAGGGAAAAGTGCCCAGTTGCAAAAGTTTGGCAAAAATGGCCAAAACTCAAAATGGCGACTTCCAAGGTCATTTTGGTTGGCCCCCAATATTTTTTTTTTTTTGGAAAGTTTTTTTTGGAACTTCCTTGGAACTCACCGTTCTTTCATGTTCGACATATGGATTTTTTGGAAAAAAAAATTCAATGAACCTTTGGGCATTTTTGACATTTTTTCCCCTATAGCCCCCTATAACCCCTTTGGGACATAGGGTGGGTCACTTAGCGAATATGGAGCGTAAAACAAGTGCTCAGAAATGCTCTAATCCGGCGAATTTTGATTTTTTGGTTAATTTGGAGGGTATTGGGCGGTTTTTTAACCATTAAAGGACGGGGGTTTTTGGGCAAAAAAAAGGTCACCATCGACTTTTTTATTTTCTAAAATTAAAACATCCTCGAGCATGCAACCATAGAACGACGCTTGTGTAAAAGAAAATACATCACCCAGGAGGGACAAAAAACACCCCCAGACGCCCCTCAAAGGCCCTGGGAAGTGAATAGAATAAGGAATTGAAGTGAAATTTATTGTAAAACCCCACCCATAGGTTAGACACTTCCTTACTTTTTTCGCTTGGGCCTCAGAGTGCTAGGGGGGGTTTTGCTTTTGGGACTTGGCTCAGATGACGACCTGGGGAGAAGGGTATGTGTTTGGAGACGCTGGTACCTTAGGTGTTCCTTCGGTGTGGCCGGGCCTCCAGAGGGGGTAGATTGGGGTGGGTAAACCACTGGTTCGTGATAGTCCGCAAAGCAAGCTGGGCACAGATGCACGTTACAAGCCTTGCAGATGAAGATAGTTTGCACCCGGACCCCCGAAACACGCATGTGGTGTGTGCATTGTCTTGCTGCATCCAGTTTTTTGGACCAGTGACCTTTGGTGAAGTCGCGCCTGGCATCTTCCCTGGGCCCCTCGGTCCCCATTTCAGAACGGGTGCTTGCTGGGCGGTTGTTTCCGGACTGGCGCATAACAGTCGAAAAGCTGTTGTCGCTCATCGCGAACCCGTTTTTGGGCCTGCCTGGGCCTACTTGCTTCTCACTGGGGCAAGATTAGGTACATTCTGGCGGTTTTCTTCGGATTGTTACCACCATTGACTGGACTTTCCTCGGATTGTTTCCACCACAAACCCGATTCCCACATCTGTTGTACAAGGGTAACGCCAGTATAGAAGTTATCGATGCCGGGGTACAAGGGGAACGGCCATCCACCAGGTGGACACGAATAGTGGCATCGACAAGTCACGTGGGGTGCGCTTTCAGACTGAGCACGACGTTCACTTCATGTCAAGCAAGACGCCATTGAAGGCACCGCAGGAGATACGGGAGAACGTTGTAAGAGCTTTCATTGTCGCGCTCGAGCTGCAGGACAAGAAGCTCGAAGCAGAGCTCCGCCGCCGAGACATTCTGGTCGCCATGTTGTCCTTTTTTGGCATCATAAGCATTGGTGCTTCTGCAGTGGTACACCAATCCTGTACGCGAGTCAGGGCTCCCAAACACCAGCACCCCCCTACAATGACCTCGATCCTTCACCAAATGGGAAGGTAATATGCCAAGTGCTGAGATACCTCACATCGGGGTCCACAGTGCTGTGTTTGATTGCTTTTTCACGCTTTTACAATGGTATTAGCACTGCGGACAGTAGATCGACAAGTTGAACACGACCCTGTGTCAGATCCTGTCCGGTGCACAGCCTCACCTGTCCTCTTTGCAGGCTGGAATACTCTGAAGCGATGCCTACCGTGTGACTTGATCATACTCTCATCAATGATCGATTCTCCGGGGGAATAGTGTTGCAGACAGGTAGGGGAGCAAGAATCTTATTTTTTGCAACCTGTCTGTCTCTTCACCCCTCCAAAATGCAACGACCGCTGTAAGCGCAAAAAGCAGTAACGTTTCATTACACTTGCCAAAAAAAGGTGTGGCGAGGGCACAAATGGTCGGCCAGTAATCTTTTATGCCAGCCTTGCGGATGATGTCCATGAGCACCCACAAGGCCAGAAACTGATAGATATCGTCCACAGTGAAGTCAAAGTCGGGGTTGTGGTACTTGCAAACGGTGCAAAGAGATTTCACAAACCCCATTGAGATGAACAGCTTGGAAATCCTTGATGCACTCATGTGGGAAAAGGGTGATTTCTGCCCCCCCTGTGCCCTGTCACTTCTTACGCGTAACCTGCGTAATATCGCTCTCCCAGGGCATATTTTCACTCTTCTCGTCACTACTGGCGCTAGGTGAGGTCCCATCGTCAGTGAGAATGTCCCCTTAGGTATTTCCGAACTCGTTTGAATCAGTACTGCTCATATGAGCTTTCGTGCCACCAAAAACTGGTTTCGAGGGTGTTTTTGGAGGTTAATCTAGGGGCCAAAAGTGATTTTCGATGGAAAAGAAATCGCGGAACTAGGTCATTCTGCGCAAGGGTAAGGGTCTATGGTACTTAAAATGCCTATACAAAAATTCTAATTTTTTGATCGCTAGATATCTAGCGCTTCGTCCTTTAATGGTTAAAAACTTTTTTTTTTCACGTTTAACTACGTTTTTTAGGACCATGTGACCCCCCTAGGCATAGTGGTGAGACGACTTGCACCAAATTCTCGCATGCGAGAATTTGGTGTGAGTCGTCTCACCACTATGCCTAGGGGGGGGGGGGGGGGGGGGGAGAGGCAGCTATTAACACACACACACACCAGGTCAAACTGCCCTGGACTATGCACGGGCAAAGGGGCATCAAGATATCGTTGCCTTGCTAGAAGCTGCTTGAAAAATGCAGCAACAAAGGGGCTTAGAACTCTACAACGGGGCGCAAGGCGAAGTGGGCATGTCTTCCGCTCAAAGAACAATGAGAGCCTGTTGTCCAGCCTATAGGAATCTTCTTGCGCAAAGTTAGGCCTCAGCAATCCTGAAGTTTATGCGTTGCACACGTTTCGTCGAAGCTTTGCTACTGAGGCCTAAGCCTCAGTACAAAGCTTCGACAAAAGACTTCCTTTTTTCTTTTCCCTTCCATCCTTTGTAGTAGCAGTCGTACAAAATAATTTATTTGATAAAAGTCACGTCCAACAACTTTCGCAACAAACAAAACAAAACAAAAAAGAGAGTTACAAGAAATAAAAAAAAATAAAAAATGAGCCCGACGGTGTTCGTTAAGATGGAAGATGCGTTCAGAAGGTGAAGAACTGAGACAGCACCTTGGGATGTGGGAGGGGCTCCGCAACAAGCTCGAGCAGGCAGAACAGGAGGACGGCACGAGGGGCGCAGGCATCCTGATCGAACACGCGGGTGGCACCGTTGAACTGATCAAGGGTCTGGAGGATACCCTCCCACACAAAACTGGCGACGCGCCGGGGTTGTCTAAGCGGTGAGGGACGTGGAGTGGACGTCAGAAGCCATAATACGAGTCTGCAAGCACACACTCGACGAGGAGCCTAAAACCGCGGAGGAGCTCGTGGATCATGGCCAGCGAAGGGGGACGTCGTCGAGAGACAGCGACAGCACACACGACATGGTGATAGAAGAGCCTTATAAAGATCACTGCTCCATGGCGACTGACTGGCTGTTCTTCACCACGCGAACTGAGCAGGGGTGTGTGTGTACGACAGCTACCAGGCAGAGAAAAAATGCAAAAAGAATTGCTCGTAAGTGCCCAAAACCGGGCGGAATGTTGAATTGTCTTTTTCTTTCTTTTTACTTTTTGAAGAAAACCAGTGACTGTATGTGAGCGTCTCGAGACACTTCCAACCCACCTAGTGGGTGCGGCCTTAGCAAGTCGAAAAGGAAGCGGAATTTTAAAAAAAAAAAAAAAAGAAAAAAAAAAAAAAAAAAAGTGACTGTAAATAAATGAATTGTTATTGCTAAAAAGAGGCAGCTTTCTTCTTCTTCTATCTGCTTCTTCTTTCTTCATTTGACTTCATAAGCCTTCAAGACAAGCACACAGAGAAAAAAAAAGGGGGGAGTGAATAAGAAACGAAAAAGAAAAGAACATGAATAGAAAGAGTAAGAGATCAGATGAAGAGGTGAACGATATGACAGTGTTCGTGAAGACGGGAGGCGGGGTTCACGATGTGGAAGTGTCGGGGAAGGAGACGGTGGGGAGCCTGTACAAGAAGGCGGGGTGTGCTGCTCGTTTACTCGAAGGCAAGTTCAAACTGGTTTGGGAAGGAGACCTCCTTGACATGAACGGGGGTGAGGAGCTTCATTCACTTGGGCTTGTGGAGGGCTCCGTGGTCCATGTGGAGGCGAACAAGATGAGAACTGTTCAGCTGGAGGAGCTTGAGAGATCAGAAGTGGTTTCGGAGCTTGAGGGGCTTGTGACAGCTGACCCTGAGCTGGTTCTGGTGGTGGAGGTGGGGAACTCGCCAACTGTTGAAGTCTTGTCCATGAACAGGAGGGTCCTTCCTTCTGGACTTCGGTTCCTCGTTGTCACCGACTCCACAGGCTGTGTTACAAGGATTGACGCTCACTTTCTTGAAGGTTCCCACCACCTGATGTCTGTTGCTCTCATCCTCCCCAATGTTTTCACCATTGATAGTGGCTTTTTATGTGGGTGTACAGATCTAGAAACCATCAACTTGAATGCGATGACCAATCTTTATTCCATTGGTTCTCACTTCTTGTATGAGTGCGAAAAACTAAAAGCTATCAACTTGAGTTCGATGACCAATCTTAATTCCATTAGTTCCTGCTTCTTATATGGGTGCACAACACTAGAAACCATCGACTTGAACTTGACCAATCTTTCTTCCATTGGTTCTGGGTTCTTGGTCGGGTGTAAACAACTAGAAACCATAGACTTGAGTTCGATGACCAATCTTAATTCCATTGGTGATGACTTCTTGTCGGGGTGCAAAAATCTAAAAACCATAGACTTGAGTTCGATAACGAATATGTATTCCATTGGCTCTGACTTCTTGCTTGAATGCACAAATCTAGAAACCATCAACTTGAATGCGATGACCAATATTGGTTACATTGGTCCTGGCTTCTTGAAAGGGTGCGAAAATCTAAAAACCATAGACTTGAGCGCAATTTCCACGCACCTTCTGACCCGCAGGGACGTTCCCAGGCACCTTCAGCATCCCAGGTAACAGGTGAAGTATTTCTCAATTACTCAGGGAGTACCACCTGGGAGGTGCGAAGAACAGGTGCGAGAAAGGGTCAAGGGGGGACCTGGAAGCTTTTCCCTTCGTTCCTCTCTGCTTTTGTTTTACTTTTGATTTTTTTTTTTTTTTTTTTTTTTATAAGGGCACACCGAACAGGAACTGGGAATCACCTGATTCCAGCAGAAACTAGGAAGTCGGTACACTCGTTGCGTACCCTGGGGCTCCACAGCCATTCCATCATTGGATACTCCACTCGTCCAGCCTTCGCGTCCCCGAAGGCAACCCACCCGATCCTAGAGGAGCACCTGCGAACTCATTGCATCCTCAACAACTCGCTAGTTGGTTTCACGCCCAAGCTGCTGAATAGATACCACGACAGGCCTAAGGCACTACCACAACAGAAGGGATCAAATCAGGTTCCCTTCAGAGACATCTTTTATTCAAGCGTCCTGCCACGCACCGCAGGTACCCTTAAATGTCTCTCTTTTTTTTTTATTTTGTTTTCTTACTTGTTTTTCGTAGTCAAAAGAAAGTGTCCATCCCTGATCCCCAAGAGAGAGTGTACCATCCTGTTTCTCGCGGAAACAGAGAACCTACCACCACAGCAGCCGACCGATCAGATGCAGCAGCAGTGGGAATAAAAAAAAGAAATCCCCCCCCCCCCCCCCAAATAAGATTTCCCTCACCCCAAAACAAGATTGGAAACGAAAAGTTGTAATTAAAAAAAAAGAAAAATGTTTTAGAAGAAAATATAAAAAAAAAAAAAAAAAGAAAAAAAGAAATGATGTCAGACTGGAATATATAAGAAATCGCTCAAGGGTGCTATTTTGACCTATGAAAAATTCAGTCTTAGGGCCAAAATCGGGTTTTAGTGGTTTTGGTAAAGTCAGAGAGTATGCTTTCAATAGCAAGAAATAGCGGAACTCACTGCTAGAAGGTGGCTGAAATGATGTTGAAGGTGGAAACCTTCGTTTCTTAGTCTTCTGCAGTTTAGATGTGCTGCTGCTGCTGGGTGGGCGACCTCGTTTCTGTTTCATATTAGGCCTTCTACCGCGTTTTGGGGGGGTTTTAAGAGGCTCATTCGCAGGTGTGCTTGGTGCTTCGGGCTTGTCATGCTCTTCTATGGGGGAAGTGTCGAGTTTCTTTTGTAACTTGATAACAATTCTTTCCCGTTTTTCAAGTCCGGGAAGGCTATCAGGAACGTCTTCATCCTCATCACAAGATTCATTTGCTGGGGGCCTTTTCTCTGCCCTGTCTGCATCGAGTTCTTTGATGACGTACTTTAGTTCCTTCCAGCTCGTGGATGCACATGTTGTAGCAAATACACCCTCTGTGAGTACTCTTGAACCCATATGCGCCTGTAAAGTCCGGGAACTCAAGAATCTTCTTTTTGTACGGGCCAAAGACATCAGTAACTACAAATGCAGAGGTGTACCGTATCGTATTGGT
Source organism: Diplonema japonicum (assembly GCA_964019335.1). Classification (NCBI taxonomy): domain Eukaryota; phylum Euglenozoa; class Diplonemea; order Diplonemida; family Diplonemidae; genus Diplonema; species Diplonema japonicum. Next base: position 126,685 of record OZ025761.1, read on the forward strand.
GATGTTCGCTATTTGTTCGACAGTTTTAATTGTTGTGGAACGAGACACCCGAAGCCAAACACGAGAAAGCACTCCGAAGTGGCTGTCCCTGCCGTTTTTGCCGTGTTTCTCCCCCAGAAACCACAGGGAAAACGTCTGATCAGCATAGACGTCACGAAGACCAAAAAGAACAAAATAGCAAAATTCCTTTGCACGAAAGTGACGCCCACTGTCAGTCCAGAGAATCCACTCCATTTTTTCGGGGATCGCAAACCCACTAGCCAGGACAGTTTTCAGGCACTCGATAACGCATTTCACGTCAGTATTCAGACTTGAAAGCACACAATCAACATGCAGCGCCCTACGACACCATGCCCGTCAATCCAGTACACCCCGATTCCCAAAACACTAAACGATTGCGAATGGTAAAAATCGTAGCTTGTTGATACAGGACCCATTGGTAGGGACCCCTTGGACTTGAAGTCGATGTCAAGAACTAATGCATCCGGTGGGGGAGAAGTCCTGTGCTCATTGTACAACCTTCTTTGGGCCATACACCTTTCAACATGTTGCTCCCAAGGCTTCAAGTTTGAACAAGTTCACGTACCTTTTTCTTTGGGTACTTCCATCGAATCGCATCAATGCAATTTAGGGTCTCTTGCATGTCCGAAACACTGAACTGCAGGTCCCATTTGACCCCACGTGATGTCATCGTTTGCAATAGCGAAAGACGCATCCGTTGTGCTTTTGTACAGTACTCGCACATATCCGTGGGTTTGGCACAGTGCATAAATTCCTTCCCTCTCCTCCTTCGGAATGTTGAATAGGAAATCTTATTCATAAGGGCGGATGACCGGAAAACATCTTGATATGACACCTCGAGTGACCTTACGGTAGTCATCCTGTGGCGTTTGCTGTGAGACGCCGGAGGACCCGCGATGTTGGCTGGCTGACTGCTAGATGATCAGAATTGATCTCTGTGTCATCCTCCAAGGACGTCGCACTGGGCCGGCCTGGCTTGCACACTGTACCCATGCTACTGTAGAACAAGTCTTTTCCAACAGTAAGGCCAGCTGCCCTTATTTCGTCGTGTGTGATGTGGTCAAGCCGCATGCCTCTGACCAATTGGCGCCGTGTGGCGTCTTGTTGTCTATTAAACCAACCAGAAAATGATGGCAGAAGTGCCGCTAAAAGTTCCCCCTTACACACTACGTCACAAACTAGTGCAGCACAGTCGTTGCCACTGAGCTTCTCAAGAACCTCTTTGGCGAGTGTCCTGATCGCCGATGTGTTCCCATTTACCCTTTCTCGGTTCGTACCTTTTTTTTACCCCTAGTTTCTCAACTGCAAGTTTAAAAGCGTCCATTGGACCCCCCCCTCTTTTTCTGAAGTTGTTTAAAGTGGGAAAGCCTAATTAATCCGAGCTACCTGGGGCGAGGGAGCTTGGGCGAGCCGACTCTCAAACGCATAACAGCGCCTGCTACAGCGCACAGCGTGGGTGCGGTCTCAAAGAGATATCTAGCGCTCGAGAAAATCCGCGTAGGTTGTGCTGCTGTAGTCAGACGGCTGAAGCCTATATGTGGAGCCCCCCCGCATGAGATCTGTAGGGGATGGGACAACGTGGTGCGACGTGCAGTGAACCAGCGTGTCATCCCTGAGAGTGCGGCGCCGACGGTTGATATGGCCAAGGACGCTGCGGAGCTGCAGGCGAAGGTGCTCCAAGTGCAGAGAACAATGGACCTCGCTAGCAAAGTATCGCGGGGTGCTAAGCACAAGAGGGAGATGGAGTACCACTTCGCGAAGCATCGCCAAACCATAGCGGGACTAGTGCAGGGAAAACAGTCGAGAGAGCTGCTGGCGGTCCGGGCGGCTGACGGGAGGCTCAGCACCAATCTGGGCGAGATCGACCGCGCGTTCAGGGAGGCATGGAGTCCTGTGTTCCAGATGTACAAAGACAGGCCAGAACCAACAGCGGAAGAGTTCGTGAGATCCTTCGGGGGGTATATCCCGTACTGCTCGATGTCCACCACGGAGCTCACCTCTGCGCAGCTTCAGAAGGTCCTCAACAAGAAACAGCGGCAGCATTGTGCAGGGGTAGACGGATGGAGGCTGAGTGAGCTAGCGCACCTACCCCCAGAACTCCTCGATGGCTTCCTGTTCCTCTTTGACTGGATTGAGACGACCGGCGTGTGGCCACAAGCAATCCTGACTGCCTTGATCACGATGATCCGAAGTCTGAGTCAGAAGAGCCCTTAGATCCATGTACGCCAACCTCGACCGGCGTTTGCACTTCCAGGCGGGGGTAGGGGAGGTGTTTCGCACCACAAACGGAATCCTCCAGGGCTGCCCTATCTCACCCGTCTTCATCAACGCCATCCTCGCTGCCTACATCAGGCGATGCGTCACCACATTCCCAGAAGTCCTACCCATCTCCTACGCGGACGACCTATACCTCTTCTCTAGGATCTCGGAGAAGGCGGTCCAGAGTTCCATACTCTTGCTGGACGAGCTCTGCCGCCTGACGAACATGTCGGTACACCCGGGGAAAACTAAGGCCTTTAGCACCAAGAAGGGGTACAGAAGCAGGCTGGCGATGAGGGGCACCTTATTCGATACGGTGAAAAGCGTAACTATGCTGGGGTGTACGGTGTGCCTGCAGCCCACCAGGACGAAGAACACAAGGATCGCCACGGCGCTGGATGCTGTCGACAGGCTCACAGTGACCAAATCACGAGAACGCGTAAGGCCCAACTGATAGAAGACTGCATCCTACCAGCGGCGCTCTACGGAGTGCTCTACACGCCACCCACGGACTCGCTCTTGGACTCCCTCAGGAAGAAGATTACCTCTTGCATATGGGGCCCACACAACCCAACACGCTCGTCAGGCGCCCTCCTCGGGGTGGCTTTCAAGGGACACAGGCTGGACCCGTACTCAGCAGCCGCATACCGCAGGATCACAACGTTTGCGTGGATGATGAGGAGCGACGGTGAGTCCAGTTCACTCGTCAGGGCGTGCAGAGACGGCTACAAGGAGGCCGCCCGAAACGGAAACCCCCTCGCCCCGCGCAGGATACTCGGACAGACCCACGAGCTGCTGGAGGAACTAGGGTCCAGCTGGGCGCAATTCGCGCGGCAATGGGTCCCCCTAGAGCCTGGGGCATTGAAGCATGAGGTCAGGAAGCTCCTGAAGGTCCACCTGCGAGCGGACCCTCCTTTCAGGGGACGGGCGACATCGACGAAGTGACAACCAACGGGCTACACCTGCACCTGGCGACCCGCAACCCTCCCAAAGCACGAAGGGTACTGCAGGCGATAACTGGGGCTGTTTTCCCGTTCCACCCCAAGATCATCAACGACACGGTCGGGGGGGCGGACGAAATGCATGGGCTGCGACGCTACTTTCGACATTTCGGAACACACGGCGAGACTCCTGGAGCACACCCTCTGGGACTGTCAGGCACACGAGCACATCAGGACAGCTTCCGAGACGCGGGCAGCGCTGTGCACACAACGTAACCAGTGGCCCCGGTGCACGCAACTGCACGGCATCGCGACAGTGGGACTCGGGCTGGACACTGCCGAGTTGCAGCTGATGATGGCGGAGATTACTGGTAGCTTACAACTCACCTTCGCACGGAAGAAGACGATGGACTTCAGCGTTCACCTGTGGAACAGGCCTTTCGAGAAGGGGTGTTTGCTCAAGCCACGGTTTTAGCCATGGTTTGAGGCAACAGTACCTCCCACGGCTCATCCCGCACGTCATCCGATGGCTCTCTGCCCTTCACTGGGGCACGACAGGTGGATAGGTCTCCAGGCTTGAGCTGGCCATAGACTTCATTGCCACGGTGGGACTCTCGCCTTGTGAAGAGGGTGAGGACATCCAAGTGAGCGCGCGTGTAATAGGCCGGGTGATAACGGCACTAGAACGCATCCACACCAGTAAGGGCATAGCGCCCCTCATCCCAGCTGCGTCAGTAGTTTCTGTCCACTCCCTACACACGTTGGGTTACTACAACAGCTCCGTAAGGGGCTACTCCTCTAGACCGGTATTCGCCTCCCCGGCGACCCGCCACATCCTTGAGAAACAACTGTACAACTATTGTGTCCTTACCAACTCGGTTGAGGGTTTTATACCTAAGGTACCGAGGAGGGTGAACGAGGGGCCGAAGGCCACACCACAGCAGAAAGGTTCGATCAAGAGATAGATTGAGACTCTTCAGGCGTCCTGCCACATACCGCAGGTACCCTTAAATGTCTCTTTTTTCTTTTTTTTTTTTTACCCCTAGTTTCTCAACTGCAAGTTTAAAAGCGTCCATTTTTGGAACCCCCCCCCCCCCCCCTCTTTTTCTGAAGTTGTTTAAAGTGGGAAAGCCTATTTTTGGAACCCCCCTCTTTTACTGAATTTATGCAAAGTGAAAAAACCCATTTTTGCCCCTAGGACTGAATTTTTTGGCTACTAGTAACACTCACTTTCCAATTTTATGGGGTGTTTTTTTTTCCTAACCTGGGCTGGGAAAGTTGTAGAAATTTTTTTCTTTGGGAAAAAGTACTTAGAGAAATATTGAAAGTGTCAATTGGCCTCATTTTGGGGGGGTTTTTTTGAAACGATGCCATATATTATAGTGCGACATGATCAGACTGGAACGGCCGCCCCGGGGCATCCTCTGCTCAACCGAGAGAAAGAAGACATAATTGCTGGTTTAAAGAAGGAGAGGACATGCTACAAGTGGGCAGGGAAGACAGAAGCACCCCAAAAAGATGGAAGGGCTCAGCAGAAAAGAAGAGGTGATGATGGGGAAGTCCGGGCATCACGAGCTGTTGAAGAAAGACTTCAAGCAACGCATTTGCGAAGGATGCGGACCCGCAACAGAGAGAACGCTCAAACACCTCCTCCTGAAATGCCCTGCTACCAAAGCGGCCAGGGCTAAACACTTCGACACCCTGACGCTAAAGCACATCCTTGGGAAAGACCCCTGAAAAGCGATCCTATTCCTTGAAGAGACCGAAAACCTACCCCCCAAACCACCACAGCAACCGACTAACCCGCCGACGTAGCAAAGCCGATCAAGGCAGCTGAGCGAATTGAAAGAGTGAAAAAAAAAGAGCCCCCCCCCCCCCCCCCCCAAACCCACCCCAATATATTTGAAAAAAAAAAAAAAAAAAAAAGAAAAAAAAAATAAGAAGATGCTGAGGACCGGCACCCTCAGTAGCCTTCAAAAAAAAAAAAAAAAATGCCAAACAACCAGCAAAGCTTGTGGGTAGAGAACACCAGTATGGTCATGAGTACTCGGGCAACCGGGTGAGCGTCTCGAGACACTTCCAACCCACCTAGTGGGTACGGCCTTAGCAAGTCGAAAAGGAAGTGGAATTTAAAAAAAAAAAAAAAAAAAAAAAAAAAACCCCGGCGGACGTGGGAGGCCCTTCTTCGGAAGGTGCCAGTCGCTTGACCAGTGTCGTCGAATGCGCGCTATATTTTATAAGTTCGCATAACAATCGAAAGTAAAAGGACGTATACCAAGGGGTTGGCCCAGAATGTCAGTTTTCTTTTTTTCTTTTCTTTTCTTTTCTTTTTTTAAGGTGGTGGGTCATTTGTTGGGGAGGGTCATTTGTTGACATTCTTTGCCTTAGCAAGCAAAAAGAAGTGGAATTTAAAAAAAAAAAGGAAAAAGTGAGAGCGAGCACCCCATGCACACTGAAACTTTATCGAATTTCTTTTTGAATACTCAATTTCCCCCCTTGTAGACATTGTTTATAGGGCATGTGACCCTCCCCCAAAAAGGAGATACTCTCACTTTGTTTCTATTAAAGATCTATGACTTGGTCCAACTGTCACCTCTATCACAGGAACAGCTTTTTACAAAAGAAATAAAATGAGCCTGACGGTGTTCATCAAGATAGAGAACAAGGAGACGCACGAGGTGGAGCTGGGAAGCCATGACACGGTGAAGGACCTGTACAGGAAGGCGGGGGAGGCTGCTGGGGTGGAGGAGAAGACTTTTCTTTTACACTTCGAAGGTGAGGAACTGGACGAGACTCTCGGTGGGAATGAGATACAGCACCTTGGGATGTGGGAGGGGTGCGAGCTCCTTCTCTGCTGCAATGTCCGCAACACGATGTGTGTCCTTTCACAGGAGCTGTCTTCAGAAGAGACAAGGAAGGCAATAGAACGGCGTTTGGAGGAGGACCCTGACCTTCTTCTTCAGGTGGAAGTATCGGGTGTGGGCTCGTGTTTTTGGCTGTGTGAAGAGGACTTCCCTTCTGGCCTTCGTCATCTCAAAGTGACGGACCCTGGGCAGTGTGTGACCTCCATTGGCGATTGCTTCTTGGCTGAGTGCGTGTCCCTTGTCACCCTTGATCTCACCTCCCTGCGGGGTGTTCAGAGAGTCAAAGATTCTTTTCTTTTCGGATGCAGGTCGTTGCAGGCTGTTGACCTTACCCCCTTTTGCAACATCAAAAAAATCGAATATCGCTTCCTCAATTACTGCGAATCCCTGACAGAGTTGGATCTGGGACCCCTTCAGAACGTGACGGAGGTGGATTTCTGTTTCATGTCAAATTGCACGTCTCTGCAGACCCTTGATGTGGGTCCCCTTCGAAATGTCACGGTGATTGATGGCCAGTTTCTCAGCTCTTGCAGTTCCCTCACTTCTGTGGATCTTGGCCTTCCTCATGTGGTGTTGGTGGGCGACAACTTCCTCGGTGATTGCAGCTCTCTCACTTCTGTTGACCTCAGCGCGATGCGGAACTTGTCGCGGTTGGGATATGATTTTCTTTCCGGCTGCAGTTCTCTGACCACTGTTGACTTCGGGTATCTGAGGGAGAGGGTCAAAGTTGTTAAAAATGGCTACATGGCCCACTGCGACAATGTCCCTTTGGAGGAACGCAGGAAGCCATCGCCAGTCACACCCCGGCGCAAGAAGTGTTGTTTTGTGTGCTGACCCCTCTCGTGGTGTGCGGGGAACCTTCCAGTATTTGAGAACTTGTGGAATGACACACTCGTTCCCTTTCTGTGTGTGTGCTTTTTTTGTTACATATATTTATCTTTCAAAAAATGATTTTATAACTATATGCAACTTGTGCCGAGCATAAAACTTTCGCAGCTTTTTGTTAAAAACCTTTTTTGCTCGTGCGAACAACAAAGACATATAGTCATAAAGAATTATTTTACTAGACTGTGGGAACAAACCCTGGGTCGAACGCGGACACAGTATTAACAGATAGACCCCCCCCTACCCCCCCTCCCATAGGGCGGCCCTCTAGCGCTGCTGTCCTGTACTTTGAGTTTTCTTTTTCTTTTTCTTTCTTTTTTTTTGAAACACTTCTATTGCTGATTTCGTCCTGCCTCTTTTTGCAGCCTGTCACAAGGTGGCTCAGGGTGCGGTGTTTCACTACACAGCAGCATTGGCTTTCGGCTTTCGGCTTTCTGCTTTCGTACCATTACCTAGCTTTTGCCTTTGTGCTTCTTCACTCCGTTATCTCGCACCCCTCTGTTTTTCTACCTTGATAAGGATCTCGCTTCCCTGCTTAATCTAAAGGGGGCGTCGTTCGTCATAACCACCAACATCACATCCCCAAAGGGCACGGTCCAGGAGTATTCTCAAGGGAAAGGGGGACAACCAATACCACCTTTACGTCTACGGAGACGTCGCATGGTGTTGCGTGGGGATGCAAAAAAAAAAAAAAAAAAAAAAAAAAAAAAAAAAAAAAAAAAGGAAATACCATCACAGGAACAGCTTCTTGCAACTGTATCTTTTCACACACCCCTTTTTTTTTTGAAAATGCTCACCAACGACCATGAGGTGTGTCTTGTGACACTTAGAAAGGGCGGCGACCCCATCGTAGGCGCCGTGAACATGCTGCACAAGTACGGGAGCCAGGTGAACATCTGGAGGCACAGCGAACCTGTGCCTTCCAGCGACGTTGCGACAATTAAAGTACTTGACAACAAAGCAAAGCAGTGGGTGAACAGTGTAGGAAAGTACAACTTCTACCGAAACATACAACTTGGCAGTGGCGGGCAGGGTGGGGTGTACCTCGGCAGGCATTCAGAAACCAGGACATTTGTTGCGGTAAAAGAACTCGAAGGAAAAGGGAGGGAGTGCGAGCACGAAGCCCTCGCCGCCTTCGTGAACCACGAAAACGTCATCAAGCTGCTGACACATTCTGGGAAGATCTTCGTTCTGGAGCTTCTCGAGACAAACCTTACACAGATCCCCATCACGACCTTCCAGCACGTCTTTGACTTCACACTACAAATACTGCGCGGGCTTAAGGCCATCCACGAAAAGGGGTTAGCACATCGTGACATGAAGCCAGCAAACATTATGTACAAGGAAGGCGTGCTTAAGATATCTGACTTCGGTGCAGCCACCAACGACCTGACTGGCATTAACACCGTTATCTCCACACCGAAGTACGAGCCTCCTGAATTGGGACCACGCATGGACCACCAGAAGGGTGATGTGTTCAGCACAGGGGTCATCATCGCCGATATGATCGCTGACTGCAAGCAGGATACGATCCCGTTTACCCTGGACCGCCTGTGCACCCTCATGACCCAGCGCGATCCCGAAGCAAGGCCCAACGTGGGATCGGCCATCGAAATCCTGCAGCAGCAGCGCCTGTGGAAGGTCGACGATATCATCCACGTGTACCTGCGACACACTGCCAGATGCCCTGGCGAACCGTTGGAACTAACTGGTAAGAAGCGGACAGTAGATTGCGACATGTCTGTCTGTACTGACATGGTGGAAGGAGACTACCGTGGGAGGTATTGGTTCACGCGAAATGGGTCAAACGCACCTGCGGTTCTCCTAGAATGCTCGGTGGAAGGTCCGAATAACGCTTTCACCGCTAGCAGCGTGGTCGGCACGATGAAGCTGGGGGAGAGGGTCAGCTGGGATGCAAAGAACACTGAAACGTTCGAGAAGCACTTCATGCCAGCACCGCAGAGGCTTGTCGAACAGCACAAAGAGAACAGCACCACGTACCCACGGAGGGATAAGAGAGAAGTGGAACCCAACGTTGTTTCAGCGGCCACCTTTGTCGCCTTCATCACGGAGCCCGTCAGCATTACTGAAGGCAAAGAATACAAACTATACCCCTGGGGTGCTGTGGTGCTTCTTTACGGGAGCTTGAAAGCCTCTACCACCTACGACTGTTGCTACCCCTTCAAGGAGCCGCAATTCTTATCAAAGGGACAGTTCAGCCCATTCGACCAGCTTGTCAGTACGGCACACTCCCAACACATGTTACGAGTGCCCATGGACTTGCATGTGTACAACCCTCTGTGGTCCGAGCTGGAAAAAAGGGAATGGAAGGTTCCGCACCACAAAGCCGCAGCCCTGCTCGATCACGTGGAACGCGGGGGCACAATGAGCAACGACGGTCTCTTCGAAGGTACAGAAGCAGGTCTATGGGACACCATCGAGAAGGAGGAAGGGATGACGGAGCTCCTGTCTGACGAAAAAACAGCGCAGTTCCTCCTCCCGCACTTGGTACTGAGCGGTTTGCGCAAGGCAACGAAAAAACGCACACCGGGGGCAGAGAGCACACCCGATGCAATGCAGTACATGAAGAGCGTAGAGCACATAGCAAAAGGGAAGAAGCAGGGGATAGCAGCTCCGGACAAGCTCGACTATCTTAGTTGGAATACGTTGTACACAAAGGTCACGTCGCTGTGCGAGTACCTCCAAGCTCCCATTATGAACGAGATGAGAGGTGAGATGATGATGCCAACAGGACTGCCTGTACACGAGAACGACATCGAGGTAGAAACCATATGCGACGGTTGGAAGACGGTGACGGTCAGAAAAACTGGGCAAAAGATGGACTTCAGAATGGCGGAGGGGGATGTACAGAGCAGGGTGAAGAAACACGTGATGATGAGCCACTTTATCGCATACATGCAGACCGTGCTGGCGTGGCACGGGCTGGACATAGGGTTCGTGCCGAACCTTGCCGTTCCAGTTATCACAAGTGGGTTCTATTTGTTCGTACCGGTTTTGGTAGAGCAGAAGGTGCAATCTTGCGACCATTTGCCGAATGCAGTGCACGCATTAGCTGGGCTTGCTGTGCTGGACCTGCTAGGGTTCGGGGAGTGGGGTAACTTTTTACATGTGACCTCTGACCACAGATTGATCTTCCGTCCAGCAATCTCGGAGAACAGTGTTGAGCTCAAGTACAAGCTGCTGAAGACTGTCAACTCTCTAGAGTCGCTGCACCGTGTAAAGGCACTCGCCTTCTTGGCGGTCAAGATACTCAGCACCTACAACATGTTCAAGAGTTACGTCAAAGCAGCCTCCGGTTCAAGCCTTGCCCTACCCCCTCACGACGCCGGCATTAAAACACAGATCTCCACCTTCATCAACAGGAGCGTCCAGGAAGCCAGCGAACGGCCCGCAGCAGCGCACAGTCCTACCAATGTAAAGAAGTCTGGGGGGTGGCTTTCCTTGTGGAACTAGAAAGAACTAAGAAGGAAAAATAAAGTGTTTTTTTGGGGGGGGTAAAACGGTACAAGGTACACGAGCATATAACCCACAAGAGAGGTTGTGTGTTCCTCAAGTGAGTTACTTTTGGGTCTAGCCCGTTCTCTTTCTTTTTTTCTTTTATCTTAGGGGGCAGCAGGGATCAAGGTCTTCGGGTCTCAGGTGTGTGACGGCACCTCCCCTTACGCGAGTCAAGGTGATTAACAGAGGAAGGCAAGGGTGAACTCAAATGATGTGTTTTCCGATGCTTTTCCAGGTGGGCAGTGCAGGACCTGTTCACTCCCAAGAACCCCCCCCCCCCCCCCCCCCCCCCAAGAAATACTTCTTTTTTTTCATGTTTTAAAAAACATATGCACTTTTTTTCAGGGGCTCCTGGACCGTCCTCGTTATTACCCCGAGCCTCCCAGGAACCTTCTTCCCTGTGCAACTCTCTGTTCACGATGCGGTCGTCGAAATCCTGCACCGTGCGTGGCTGGGCGGTAGCGAGGGGCTCGTCATATTCACCACAAAAAAAAAAAACAAAAAAAAAAAAAAAACAGCGTCTTGTTGTCGTCCTTCGCCCAAAGTACTTTTTTGTTGTTCGCATGAGCAAAAAAGGTTTTTTAAAAAGCTGCGAAAGTTTTTTGCTCGGCACAAGTTGCATATAGTTATAAAATCATTTTTTGAAAGATAAATATTTGTAACAAAAATAATTCTTTATGTCTTTGTTGTTCGCTTCAGGACCCTCTGGGACCGCGGAACGCAGTGCCGTAACGGCGGGGCCGTGGAGGCGTCTCACACTACAGGAAGTGGCCTGATCTTGCCCCCGGGTGCGTAACGCCCCGCGTGAATGGGTCTGCCTTCTGCTCGTGTGTGGAAACCCACTGGGCGTGGAGATTTGCCTGACGCTCCTCTACGAGAGTGTATATGTCAGCAATTATCTTATTTCCCATGAAGCCGAACTCCTGGTTTGGCACGCCCGCACCAGCCTCGTCGAAGTGCAGGTCCACCCCGACCTTCTCGCACCTCTGCAAAAAGCAACCGAACCTCCCGAGAGCTGCCTCGCGGCTCTGTGCTAGGACGAAGAAGTTGTCAATCCAGCACACACCCTGCTCCTCCGGCAGCAACACCGCGGTCCTCTGCGCGATAGCTGGCGCCCAACTCCACCCCATCGCCATCACGTCCATCACCACGGTGCTGAACTGAAACTCTCGCCCCGAAGAACTTCGCTACCGCGGGTGACAGCGGGAAATGGTAAAACCAACTCCTCGCATCTGCCGTCACAACATACCTTGCGCGTAGGAAGCGCTCGATCACCTCCAAGATCGGCGGCAAAAACATCTGGGGGGGTGGCTTCATCAAGAGGTTCAGCTTCCTGCCGTCCTGAACCAGACGGAGATCTCCCGACTTCTTTGGCACGGTGAACAGGGGGAGGATGACCTCCGGGTGGCGCGTCGGGAGGTGGCGAAGCATGCCCCGCGATGTGCCCCTCAAGTACCTCGGAGCCTCCATCTCTGTCAATGCCCCTTCCTTCAGCGCACCCAGCATGTTCACAGCAGATGACATCGACGACACCGTCAAGGATCCCACGCTCGTCCAACTCTTTGAGGGCAGGGACACTGATCCTGCTTCTCGATATCGCCGCGATGTCGCCGTCTGAACCCCGCTGGGCGGGGCGAGACACCAAACAAACGCGGTTCTGCGTCATATCCAATGAAGGGATCAGCCGAGGGGAAAGTCTCGAAACCGTCCAAAGGGTCGTAGTCAGCACCCTGGCTGACCTTGGCGGAACTGCGGAAAAAAGAAAAACGGAATTTCACCTGAGCAAAGAAGAAGTCTTTGCAGTCGCCCTCACTGTGTGTACCTCGGCCTGGGGGAGGTACCGCATCAATGCCGTCGTCGATGAGTGACGGGAGACAGCCCTCAATTCTTCCAGCGCAGCCCCCCTGCGCATTAGCGTGTGGAGCGCGCCCCTGCGGATGGAGTGGGCCGTGAGGCCTTTCGAAGCTTTGCCCATTGCTCTGTTCACGTGGGGGTATTTCACACCTTCGAACAGGAGGTCGTCCGGCCCAGCCTCCAGCAGCGTGCGTCCGATGTAAAGTCTGGCCCTCTCCGAGACGGCCACCCCCGTCGTGATGCCCAGTCGAAAAGGGTCCGACTTGGTGTTGGACCAGTTCACGGCGATGTGTCCCGGCATGACCGTCACGTCCTTGCACTTCAGGCGGATGACATCCGAGCACCTGGCCGCCCCATACCAGGCGAGTTCGAGGACGGTTCGAACCTTCTCGCTCGATGTCTTGCGCATTGCCCTCCGAAGCTGTATGGGAGTAGCAGGAATCGCCTGCTTCTGTGGCCGCAAAGCCCCTTGGCGCCGGAGGCTGCGTTCGAAATCTCGGAGCGCTCTGCTCTGAACGGGGCCCTGTCCATACCTGGCTTCGGCTGCCCTGATGTTCACGCAGTACTGTAGCGCCGACTGCACCTTCAGGTCGTTCAGTGTCATCAACTTGGTGACGAAAAGGATGATGGCCCAAGGAGTGGAGGGGACGTCCCAGTGCTTCCTGAACTCCAGGAAACGTCTGTAGACCGACGTGATGCTGGCCCAGTACTGCTCGCTGAGGGCGCTCCTCATGTGCCGGCCGGCTTCCCGCGAGACCTGAGCGGGAATTCGGTGACTTTCGGCCTTCCTAACAACATTGTTTGTTTGTCGAGAGGGAGAGAGAGGAAGAAAATGTGAGTTTGGATAAGGGGCGTGGGGTACGTGGGGTGCAGGGGGAGAGGCTGTCAACGCTGTCATTTCCTGCGCCGATCCCTCGATCCAGACCTGCCTCCTCTGCGGGATCTGCCCTCGTTCTCCCCGGACGCCCTGCCTTCCCTGCGGCTTTTGCCTCCCCTCGTTGTAGCGCTGTCCGTGAGCTTTCGCTTCCTGCGTCGACGGGTGAGCTCTTCGGCCAGGCGTTCTCCCTTTCTCAAAAAAGTAGGGACCGACTGCCCGTCGAACGCCTGCTGGATCGCGTCGGCGGCCTCCCAGTTGTCCCTGCTGCCCCTCTCTAGGGCCTGCAGGCGGACGATGGCTCGCTCGGCGAGGCGGACAAGCGTTGAGTTTAGCTCCACCGGGTCTTGACAGCCAATGGCCATTACGATCTCCTGCAGGTCCTTGACCCGCATGCCTGCCTCCCAAGCGTGGGGCCCGACGGTCAGCTGCCTGAACTGCATGGCGATGTTGGCCACCACCATGGGGCGCTCGCCCGGCTCTAACCACGCCCACTTCGACGGCTCTAAGGCTTGCAGACCCCATAGCGGTGGGGGAGCCTGAGTGTCGGGGTTGTCCTGTGGTGAGTCGTCGGCGCTTGGCTCGTCGCGAAAACCCTCCGAGTCCGCGGAAGACTGCGAGGCTAGGCGTCTGCGCCTTCCGTCGCGAATTCCGGGGAGGTTGACCCCAGTCGTACCCTCGGCGCTTGGCCCTCGATCAGCTCGGTCGGCTGAGAGTTCCAGCCGATGTCCCGACCCAAGGTGCGAACTCTCCACCCGGTCCCTAACCGTGGGGAGCAGCTCGGAGATAGCCCTTTGAACGGCCTGCTCGACGAGCCGGTCGACCCTGGTTCTCTTAGGGGTCGCCTCACTCCGGCCTGGCGTCTGGCACGGAGGCGGGGAGGTGGGATCCAACCCTCTCTCCACCCGCTTTGGCAGTCTTCGGCGGCATTTTACTTTTTTGTTGTTCGCACGAGCAAAAAAGGTTTTTTAAAAAGCTGCGAAAGTTTTTTGCTCGGCACAAGTTGCATATAGTTATAAAATCATTTTTTGAAAGATAACTATTTGTAACAAAAAAAAAAAAAAAAAAAAAAAAAACAACGTCTTGTTGTCGTCCTTCGCCCAAAGTACAAATGTGCAGAGGGAGGGTCACAAAAAAAAAAAAAAAAAAAAAAAGAAAGAAACATGGAAGGAACGAAAAAGGAAAAGCAGTCCTTGCTGCGAGCCGCGAAGCGCGACAGGCCGGAACCCTACAGCATGCTTCTATTCACCAGCTGTGTCGTGATGACCGTGTATCTATCGATGTTGGTGGTGAGCTTGACGTGCCTCTATGGTGACCCTCCAAAAGATGTTTGGGCAGGGAAACGGGGCGGGACGTGCTGGGCCCCACTACCAGGCACTGCTGCACTCGTAACGGTAACATGGTTGCTCATGTTTTTCACAATGTGGGCCAACCCAGAGGTGAGGGCATGCGCTGTGAAACACGTTTCTGCCGAAACTTGCATCGACGAAGTGACATCCTGGAAGGCTGCCGTACCAAAGGTAGTCATGTGGGTGAAATGTTATCACGAGGCAAAGTTCCACCGCCACGGACAGGGCCATGAAGGGAACAAGGCGTACACCCATGAAGCGATGAAAGCTGTCTTTTACGCATCCCACAAGGATGTTAGCCATGAATTCGTTCCCCCAGACCGTCCCACTATCGTGTCGTTCAAAACAGAAGTTGCGTATGAGGATGATGCAGCTAGGGTAGATATTGAAGGCCAGTACCTACGCTTTTTAAAACGAAATGAGAAGGATGTTTTTCAAGACCAAGGTGTTCAGGTGCGGCTTCACGGGTTCAAGCCTGCCATGCTGGTCATCCCGAATGTGAGCAGCTGTGTGCTGCCTAGTGCGTTTGCATTTTATGCGGTGGCTACCTTGCTTGGGATTCTGCCTGTTTGCCATCATGTTGTCATGACGAACATTGCAAAAACGGATTTCGTTCTTGTAAAAAGCCTCGCTGTTAGTCCTGTACCCACTGCCCCTCCGAGGCGCAGCCTCCGTTCTCAAGCTCCTGCATCCCCACTTGCCAACCCTATACTTCCAATACGTGCTGAAGATAACTCAGCCTTAGATGTTTTGTGATATCTTGAGCAATTCCCTCCCCCTCCCCTCTCTATTTTGTTTTTTTTTTCTCTTTTCTTTTTTCTTTCCTCCCTCTCTTTTCTACTTATATAAAAAGTAAAACCTTCAAAAAAAAAAAAGAGATAATAAAAACAGACGACCCCCCCTTCATGTTTTGTTTTTCCCCAAGTAAAAAAAAAAGGGGGAGGGGTTGGTTTCTAGCATTTTGTTTGTGCGCACGCTATATAAACTGGGATAAATACTGCACAGTGCATTAGAAAAAGAAAATGGTAGTCCTTGCAGTGGTGGTGCCAGCCGGCATGTCAGCGAACGAGGTGTTTGAGGGCATGCTCCTCTTCTTGACAACAAGGGAGCAACATTGTAGATGATCTGATACCCTCCGTGTCATTGGCCAGGCGATGTGGCCCTCAAGGGGCACGTGCGGAGAGAGGTCGGGTGCCTCCTGTGGCTGACTGGCAACGTGAGCAGCGGAGTTGCAAGCCGCAACCGGGAACATGCCCCGCCCGCTCCCCGTCCCCCAAAATAAGAGACCCTCAGCAGTGTTTAGCAACGCTATCACAGGAACAGCTCTTTGTCTATAAGAAAATAAAAAAAATGAGCCTGACAGTGTTCATCAAGATGGGGAACAAGGAGACGCACGAGGTGGAACTAGTAAGCTATGACACTGTGAAGGACCTGTACAGGAAGGCGGGGGAGGCTGCTGGAGTAGAGGTGGGAACCTTCCTCTTGCACTTCGAAGGTGAAGAACTGGACGAGACTCTCGGTGGGAATGAGATACAGCACCTTGGGATGTGGGAGGGGTGCGAGCTCCTTCTCTGCTGCAATGTCCGCAACACGATGTGTGTCCTTTCACAGGAGCTGTCTTCAGAAGAGACAAGGAAGGCAATAGAACGGCGTTTGGAGGAGGACCCTGACCTTCTTCTTCAGGTAGATGCATCGGGTGTGAGCCGTCTTCGGCTTCACGAAGAGGACTTCCCTTTTGGCCTTCGTCACCTCCGAGTGACGGACCCTGGGCAGTGTGTGACCTCCATTGGGGATGGCTTCTTACGGACATGCGAGTCCCTTGTCACCCTTGACATCACCTCCCTTCAGGGTGTCCGGGAGGTGGGATGTGAGTACCTTAACCGTTGCAGGGCCTTGCAGGCTGTTGATCTTACCCCCTTTCGCAACATCACAAAGATTGAATATAATTTCCTCGCTGACTGCGGATCTCTGAGGTTGATCTGGGACCCCTTCAGAACGTGACGGAGGTGGGTTGTAATTTCATGTTTAATTGCAAGTCACTGCAGACACTTGATGTGGGCCCCCTTCGAAATGTCACGGTGATCGGTGGCTGTTTCCTCAACTCCTGCAGTTCCCTCACTTCTCTAGATCTTGGCCTTCGTGACGTAACGGCGGTGGGAGACTGGTTTCTCTGCAACTGCACCTCCCTCACATTTGTGGATCTCAGCGCGATGCGGAAGCTGCAAATGATGGGGCATGGTTTCCTCTCATACTGCTGTTCTCTGACCACCGTTGACTTCGGTACCCTGAGGGAGAGGCTGACATCTGTCGGGCTTGACTACATGGTTGGCTGCCACAAGGTACCTTATATGAAACGCAAGCGGCCAGGGACACGCTGTGCTGTGTGTTGAGCCCCCCCCGAAAAATGACACAAAAAAGTGCTAATTTATTTCCTCCCAAAAAATAGACTACGCATAACCCTGTAAAAATGTCTTCCTGTCGGGAGAGTACCCTACTTTTGTCTAAGGCACTTGAAACCAATCTTAGACCGTTGTAAAGAATATGCTCCCACACACGGTTTAAGTGGGACAAACTGTGTGTATTTTTGACTTATGTGGTGCTCAAGCTTAGACGACACAAAGTGCGCTATATTTTATAAGTACATATACAATCAATTGAAAGAAAAAGAACGCATACCAAAAGTGTTGTTAAATTACTGGAAGCCTCACAGGAGGGGCTTATTTATTGAAGTCATTACTAGTTGGCCAGGGAAGACAAGTTGTTCTGTTTGCTGAGCCTTTTTTTCCTTTCTGAGATTTCTTTCCGCACTCACAACAGGCAATGAGATGCACGCCACTGCTTTGCTTCATCCTGCCGACGGATGACGCTGCAACTATCTTCGTGAAGAAGCTGATCATGATTTCAGTGCTTTCATGTATGGTTATGATTGGTTTGAGCATCATATCAGTCGGTGGGAACACGTTCATTCAGGCAAGGAGGGTAGCAACTGTTGTGATCGCGGCGTCCGTGGGGGCGCAGCTCGTGATCGAGAAGAAGGTACGGTTTGGAGTACTCGAGGCTTTTCTATACTTTATGGGTGTCGTGTTTTGCATGGGGGACCTTGTAGTAATTGCAGCGATGGTTGGGGAAAGGAAGTGGCCTTTCTTCATACTGATGATTGATGTGTGCCTCGTGTGCAAGATGCCCACACGAGTCAGCACTATCCTCATAGCCATGCTCCTCACATGGCACCTTGTTGTTACAGCCGAGAGCTCTTTCCGCTTTGGGCTCTTCGACCTCTTCTTCCTAGCCAGCCAAGAGGACCGCTTCGAGGCTGTGGACTGCACTGAGCTCCCCTGCAAGGTACCTGTCACTCAAGCATGTATCGGTTTCGCTTCCAAGTCCATGATCTTCCTCCTGGACTTCTATTTCACCCGTGGCTTTGCATACGACCTCCAAAAGGAGCACGACAAAATGAACAAAGTTATCACGGCGGCCGAGCAGATCTCCACCTCCCTCTCCCGCTTCGACCTCACCGCTGCTGAGTCTGTCATCAACGACGCCTCCCTCCCAGACCCCCTCTACGACTCTTTCAACCGCATCCTCTGCAACCTCCACATCTACCGTCCCTACCTTCCCCAGTCCTGTTTCCAGGGTGAAGACTTCACTGATTCCTCTGAGTGTGGAGGGGAAAAGTCGCCCAGCGACTCGGATTCCTTTGCATCTACTAAGTCATTTGACTCCTCTGTAGCGTTCTCAGAAAACAAATTAGAATCCACGAAAGCACTCGAAGCCACGAGAGCACTCGAAAAGAAGCGATGTACCTTCACTGTGGCGAACATGCTTGGGTCACACAGCGAAGCATCGAGGGACATCGTGGCATACCAAGTGAGGTACAAGGAGTTCATGGAGGAAGTCCTTTCCTGCTACTCCCGTGTGTCAGGTGTTGTGAGTGTTGTGGTTGGGGACCATGTGCATGTTTCCTTCAATGCTGTGAGGAGGTGTGTAAGCCATGCTGTGAGTGCGATACAGGGGACAATGGATCTGCACACTGGGGCCCATGAGAAGGGGATCGATGTGGTGACAGGGGTGGCGAGCGGGACAGCTTTCTGCGGCCCATTGGGATGTGCTGAGCTCATGTCGGTTGGAGTGATCGGACCCTCTGCTGTGGTGGCTTCTGTGGTTCAGGACTTTGCAAGGGCGCAGGGACTGAAGGTAGCCTGCAGTGGCAGTGTGTACAGCGAGGTGTCTCATGCCTTCACAATGCGGATCGTGTTGGAAACGGTGGGGGTGGTGGGATCGAAGGCTGTTGAGCTTGGGTACGAGGTACTGGTGGAAAGCAATGACAAGGAGAAAGTCGAGGAGGAGTGGATGTACCAGCTGGAGGAGCGTCCGTGGGATTCCTACAACACAGCAGGGAAGCAGTACCTCCTTGGGAACGTTGAGGAGGCCCTTCGTGTTCTGAGGATCGAACGGGTGAGGAGTGAAGAAGTTCTGGTCGCAGAGACCGTTTTGGTGAAGATTATTGAGAGAGGCATAACATGGAACTAATCACTTTGTGGCGATTGTCTTTGAAATGATTGGTTTCCACCAGTTATCAAATGACACCAGCCTGCTTTTGGTCTCTGGTATGACGTTATACTTCATCCGTCGACGCTTCTGGCGACCAGGCCGTCTTTTCTCCTTTTCCTTTTTCATTTCGTTCTGTTATTTTCATTATTCTTTTCGGCAACAGACTGATACAGATCATCTCTGAGTACTCCTGCGGTATAGTGTCCTGCACAACACCTGAAGCATGAGATCAGAGCGCTGTTGAGGGACAAGCTAGGCGAGCTCGCGCTGGGCGTGAGATTTTTGGAGGGATCGAGACGGGCATTGACGAGGAGAGGACGAACCTCTTACACAACGAGATGGCGCGAGGAAGAAGCTTGCGCAATTGCTCCTACATCCCAGAGCCTACGGCGACTTGTCAGGCACACGTGCCATTTGGCATTGCCCAGCCAACGCCGACCGCAAGTGGCTAGTGCAAGAACACAGGTCACCCACCCTATCCTAGAGGAACAGTTATGAACGCATTGCATCCTCAACAACTCGCTAGTTGGTTTCAACGCCTAAGCTGCTGAACCTGTCACATATTGCAGGTTCCCTTCAAAGACACCTTTATTATTTTTTCAACTCTCTGTTTTCGTATGCAGTATGTATTCACCAGCTTTTTTACTTTTTCGCTTTATAGTGCACAAGCCTTCGCGTCCCGGTCCACAACCCTTTTCCTGTCTATGTCATGTTCACATCCCTGTCCCCGTCCTGTGGTACGCGTCCCGTCCCTACGCGGTACCTGTCGTTTGTAAACTTTCAAAAAAAAAAAAGAAAAAAAGAAACCACACACACACACACACACACATGGACCGTATTCTAGGAGTTCTGGGGAGGACAGCGAAGTACGTGGGTATCCAGTCCACCCTCTTAGTGGGAAGCTGGACGCCTCACAGAGAGTTCCTGGAATACCTCACGGACGGCGGCATCGACACGGATAAGCTGAAAACAAAGCTGAGCGGCCTCCTGAAAGACCAGAAGGGCATAGACCTGTACTGCAAGGACATCACATGGGAAGGGGGGACACTGTCCATCCTGCTGGGGAAGATACCTGAAGGCGACGACACCGAGATCGAGGTGAGCGTGGCAGAGCTAACATGGCAGAGAAGCAACGAGTCGAAAGGAGGAGACACAATGGAAGAAATCGCCACCGGGTGGGCACAGAGTCTATGCTCCATCTCCTTCAACCTCACTGTGACCGTTCGTCGGGACAATCAGACGTTGCTGCACCTGACAACCCCTGGCACTACTAAAGACGACACCCTTGAGAGCATGACTTGCGAGCTCAAAGATTTGTCCGTCTCCTGCAAGGGTGCTCCGGCCTTCTCAATCCAAAATGTGTTCTGTTCCGTCAGCAAGAACCCCACAGTCGAGGCGAATGTCATATCTGCCACGGTGTCCCCTGCGGCCGTCAACACGATCTTCGAAGTTGTCAGGATTATCTTACCCGATTCCTGCCTCAACCCTCTTCCCTTGTCCGACTCTGATGTTGTCTTGGGGCTCACTGTCGAAAAGCTCAGGGCAGACAAGATGCAAAGGTTCACCGCCACCAACGCCAAGATCACCCTCACGTCCAACGGTGAGAGCCACACCGTACTCGACTCTCCTGGTGAGCTGACCGTCGACGTGTGTAAGAAGGAGGTGACCGCCAAGGGGAAGAAGTCCAGCACGCAGTTGGTCGCAGGCATCTCTTCGAGTAGCCACGTTTCTGTTGTGCTGCCGAGTGAAATGCTGAGACGGGTGGCCATCAGCGCCACTGACGCTGTATGAAAGAAAATAAAAATTTGGGGGGGGGGGGGAAAGAGAAAACCATGCTTCGGGGGGGGGGGGTGAAAAGAAAAAAATAGAAAAATCCCTTTTTTTCCCACTACAGCTTATCGCTCAATCTTATAAGGTTCTCTCGCTGGCTGCGTGTTGCATGATGGGGGGCTGGGAGGTGAAGAAGGAAAGTATGCGTGGGTGGTTCAAAAAAAAAAAAAAAAAAAAGTCGGTTTCGATCGTGAGGAAGTCTACAACACTTACACATCCGCAGAGGATGAAGCATCCCTGTCGTCAGATGACGAGCCCGAGACTGTTGTTCAAGTCAAGAGCTGTTTGAACTCCGCCGTGCGTGGGTCGTCACAGAACTTCCATTCATGCCTTAGCTTACAAGACTGCTCCAACGGAAGCCAGTTCCAGTCACTCAGATCATCACGGAGGGTGACCGTCATATCCCCCCGGAGCATCAAGAAACAATACCTCCCACCAAGTATTTCATTAAGCCCGGGCAGCAACGCTCCAATCCTAGATCTATCGCTTCCCTCCGTGACCTTCACCGTTGTGTCTTCACAGGACGAAGTCACACTAAAACTCCACTCCGTATCTGTGAAATCCTTCACATACATCACCGAATTATTCTGCGAGACGTCCACCGTGGTCCTCCCTAGAAACGCAAACCACACGCTCATGAAAATTACAGAGTGCAGCTTCAAACAGTCTGAATCGGGACATCAAGAGCTGAACATAAACAACGTCACCGCAAACCTTTCGAATCCGGGTCTAGTCTGGGCAACACGTGTCTTCTTTGAGCAGGTTCTTCAGGATCTTGCCGCGGTGGAACGTGCTGTTACACTGTACACGAAGGTCAGCAAACCGCCTCCAAAGGAGAAGAGCTTCTCGCACCGCATAAAGAAGATCAAGGTGAAAACACCGTCCAATTGCGGGCTGAGCTGGAGAATGGAAGAGTTCAAGGCTTCGATCGGCGGGCTGTGCGTCGAAAACATCACGATCAAGGACATGGAAACAAACACTGATCTGGTAAAAGCCACATACGCCGAGGCTGCCAAACTGGACGGCTACAGCGTCAGTCTCAACGAGCTGCGTGTCAAGGAAACACTGGATTTGAAACTCCTGAAGCTGATCCCTGTTGTGAAGACGATTATAGCAGTCAATTACAAGAACGAGTTCACGCCATGTGAGACCACCACCACCACCACTAGTAAGGAACCATCACAACCGACTCCCATCACCATCAACCTCCCGAACAACGAGATATCTGTGGAGGATCTCCGTATCGACGTCCCATCGTTCAAGGGCGAACTGACCGCTGATGGTGATATCGAATTCAAAATTGATTCGGTGTCCATGGCGGGGATGGCTGAGACTTTCTACAATGCAGTCGAGAAATCGCAGAAGTCAATAGACACATCACTGTTGCTCCCAGAGGACCACCCTAACGCCTTTCCTACTATGAGTGACACAGTCGAACCTAACGGCCCGGCCGACATCTTTAAAAAACTCATTTTCGAATGCAATGCGGTAAGCCTGCGGTTGGACAATGCAGTGGATTCGGAAACCGTGCCGGACGCGGTTCTTCTCGTTCCGAAGGTGCGTGTTGAATGGTTGGAGTCCTTTAGGGGCGAGGCGAGCATTAGTTTTCAAGACTTCAGCCTTCAAGGAGAAGGCCCCTCCGTCACAAGGAATTACGTCGGGGCGTACAGCGAAACTGAGGCAGGGTTCTACATAAACTTCACGAAGAAGAGCGGGAACAGGTGGAAGGTAGGAATTGTCACCCCTAAGATGTACGTTCATAAGGATGCCTTCTACGTCGTGAAAAAGATTCAATCTGAAGTCCTGTCAAGAATCTCAAGTGACGATGCTGTTGACGTACGGCCTGCTCCTTCTGTGCGAGGTGATGAGCTGCTTGTTTATCTCAAGTTTGATCCTATCGTTTTCTGGTACGTGCTCCTTGGGGAGCCTGATTCTACGATGCAGGTCAGCGTGCCTTTTGTGATACGGATGCCCGGTGCCCTTCGCAAATTCGTACCCGTTACCGATCTGTTCTGGCCTTTGTTGGGGGCCGTGATTTACGGCCTCGCCACCACGTGGTTGAGCAATTGCGTGAAAAAAGTGATCGGCCAGGAACCGACAACGAAAAAAGAATTTTTGAAACTGGCCACCACGGTGGTCCAAGGGAAAGAATAAAAAATGGGGGAGGAGTGAACGCCCCTCATTTCTTTTTTTGTTTTTGTTTTTTTTTTTGCTTTGAACATATTGATTTAACGAATTGTTATTAAAAAAGAGTAGTGGCACAAACAATCAACCGACTTGCTTTTTTCTCTTTTTTCTCTTTTTTTTTTTTTTTTTTCTTTTTTTTTTTTTTTATGGGGTGATCCCCTTAAGCATCGCCTTTTTTTTTTTCCAGGTGGTGGGGATAACATGGAAATATAAAGAAGTACATCAGATGTGTTGTTCACTGTTGACCTCCTCGTCGGTCATCACCGGTAGCGCCCAAGTGGAAGAAGCAGATGCTCTGGGTGGCGAACAGGCAGCAAACTACACGGGCTCAGAATCTTGGTTACCCGGGGCGCCCCGGCTGGGGTTGAGCTGCACACCGCACGCATTAAGGACACGACGCGGAACGCAGAAGAAGCTACAGCTAGGCCGAGGTGCGCCCCCTGTAATCAAGTAGATGGTGCTTGTGCAGGGTGCCCCCACCGGCTTCCTTTAAATCATCGAGTTTTTTTTTTTTTTTTTTTTTTTTTTTTTAAGGGTGGTCCTCAAGTGGGATTTGTCCTTAAACATCGCCTTTTTTTTTTTAAAACTGGGCGAGGCTTTCCAGAAGGGGTGCATTAAAGAAACTAACAGATGTTCACTTTGCAGCCTTCACACCCACGAACAGTGCAGTGGGAGGAACACTGTGCCGCCCCTTTTCTTTCCATGTCTCTCTTCTTACAAGCCCTTGTTACATTTTTGAGGGAGCTGCCCAGCGGTAGGTGCAACGATTTGTTAAATTTAAAAAAAAGCTTTTTTTTTTTTTTTTTTTTTTGTTCTAACCCGGGTTTTACTTGTTAGGTGAACCCCCCAACAGCGATCCCTTCTACGATGCCTTTTTTTCCCCTTCTTCTCTTTTCTTTTTCTTTTTCTTCTGAGGCTAGGGTGGCACCTATGTTCTAACCGTACTCTGTGCTCTCTTGTTATTTTTTATTATTATTATTTTTTTTTTTAGTCGTGTCGCTTCATTCGGTTGATTGCCCCCCCCCCCCCACCCCTATTTAGTGATTTCCTTCTTTTCTAAATGTGTGATGATGATACCTTTGATAAGCCAACATTTTCTTTTTACCAAACCAAGAAGCAGCAGTTTCCCATTTGGCCTCGGCCTCGGCAGCCATTTACGAGAAAGCGATTCTTTCCCCTAAAGGACCAGAATTGCTCACGGAGAAAACCAATGTCTCCTCTTTCCTGCCAATCTGACATGGGGGCCGGTACATAGCTATGCCAAGCCGTAAATCAATGGAATGGGTTTGCGGGTCTGCGGTTGGTGTAGTTGCCTCTGTTACACAGGTTAACGTTCTTTTTTTTTTGCATCTCAATCTTCACAGTTTTCATAAAACGATTATGTTGCTCAGGGGGCTTAGCCACCATGGCTGGGCTGCAGGGTGCGACGACTTCGACGGCAAGTGGCACGACAGTGCTTCGGATGCCCTATGACGGTGACAAGCACAGGCTGACGCAACAGGCTGACGCAACAGGCTGACGCAACAGGCTGCGTGCTGGCTTCGAAGTACGGCACTGTTCACGTGGACGGCGACGCTGTGGCACCTGTGGGCGGACTTCTGCAGGCTCTAGACATGCACGGGAAGTCCTTACCTTGGCATGGAGACGGAATGATCAGCTGGAGCAACAGGATAACGTGGACGCGGACGAAGAAGGACAGCGCGACGACAAGCCCACAGGTGCTCGACCGTCTTGGTGAACTAGAAAAAATGCGGGCTCAAAGAGCAGGTCGCCAACTTGACCCTGCAGTTGGAGAACGTGACTGCAACGTGCTGCGGGGGAGCAGGCGGAGTCCCTAATGGCCAGCAGGACGAGATCCAGCAACTCCGAGAAGAAGTGGCAAACGGGACTGCAGGCCCCCGGTCGGGACGGCTATTGCACCATCGCACCCAACGTGACGTCTGTCTACGTCCCCGTGACACGATACGTGTACAAGAACGCCGGGAAGGCCAACAACAGGCGCGTGGTCGGGGGGACTGCGATCCGTGCCGGTAGCTCGAGCGGGAACCCTTCGATGCAGACACACCACCATCACCGACGATGTAACAACATGTACAATGTGCGATGTATTCCTACTTTGGGAACGAGCTGGTGTTCTGGCGTGCAAGATGAATTTGTTGAAATTCAAAGATGAGAAGGCATTCGAAGAATGTGACTTCGACCGTGCGGACCTGCTTGTTGGGAAGTTGGATTTCGATGGACTGGAATTAGCAGGGAAGAACTTCAGCTTGGAACTTAAGACAATTGGCAGTCACTACTTTGGATCAACATCCTTGGGAAAACCTGACCCCGACAGGAGGGAGCAGTGCTGGGACAGTAAGGTAACGCTCGATGCCAAAGGGATGGGGCAGAACGTGAGGCTTGAGGTGCAATTGCAGGCTGAAGGGGGCGGTGGCCGCCATGGGAAGACAGCTGATCTCTTATGAAACCAGAATGCAAACCACTAAAACCCGATTTTGACCCTAAAACTGAATTTTTCATAGGTCAAAAAAGCGATTTCTGACCGAGGTTCATGAGAATTCTTTTTTGAAAGTGTCAATTGGCCTCATTATGAGGGTTTTTTTTTTTTTTTTGAAATCGACCCATATATCTCGTTAACTATTTATGATTACCTGATTTCAAGGTAAATGTTTATGGTGCACAAGCTTACGCCCCCGCAACCTGCTCCCACGGCGCCTTCCGGAACCTCATCGAACTCCAGTCGTTCTTCTTTTTTTTCTTTTCTGAGACTTCTTTCCGCGCTCACAACAGGAAATGAGATGCACGCCACTGCTTTGCTTCATCCTGCCGACGGATGACGCTGCAACAATCTTCGTTAAGAAGCTGATCATGATTTCGGTGCTTGCCACTTTCGTTTTGGTTTGTACGAACCTCATAACAGTCGGTGGGAACGTTGTGATTCAGGCAAGTAAGGTAGCAACTGTGGTGGTCGCGGCGTCCGTGGGGGCACAGCTCGTGATCGAGAAGAAGGTGCGGCTTGGAGTTTATGAGGCTTTTCTATACTTTATGGGTGTCGTGGTTTTCAAGGCGGACCTTGTAGCAATTGCAGTGATGGATGGGGACAGGATGTGGCCTTTCTTCGTAGTGATGATTGATGCGTGCCTCGTGTGCAAGATGCCCACGCGAGTCAGCACTAACCTCATAGCAATGCTCCTCACATGGCTCCTTGTTGTTGCCGCCGAGAGCTCTTTCCGATTTGGGCTCTTCGACCTCTTCTTCCTACCTAGCCAAGAGGACCGCTTCGAGGTTGTGGACTGCACTGAGCTCCCCTGCAAGTTACCTGTCACTCAATCATCTGCTGGTTACGCCACCAAGAGCATTATCTTCCTCCTGGACTTCTACTTCACCCGTGGCTTTGCATACGACCTCCAAAAGGAGCACGACAAGATGAACAAAGTTATCACGGCGGCCGAGCAGATCTCCACCTCCCTCTCCCGCTTCGACCTCACCGCTGCTGAGTCTGTCATCAACGACGCCTCCCTCCCAGACCCCCTCTACGACTCTTTCAACCGCATCCTCTGCAACCTCCACATCTACCGTCCCTACCTTCCCCAGTCCTGTTTCCAGGGTGAAGACTTCACTGATTCCTCTGAGTGTGGAGGGGAAAAGTCGCCCAGCGACTCGGATTCCTTTGCATCCACTAAGTCATTTAGCTCTTCTGTAGCGTTCTCAGAAAACAAATTAGAATCCACGAAAGCACTCGAAGCCACGAGAGCACTCGAAAAGAGGAGATGTACCTTCACTGTGGCGAACATGCTTGGGTCACACAGCGAAGCATCGAGGGACATCGTGGCATACCAAGTGAGGTACAAGGAGTTCATGGAGGAAGTCCTTTCCTGCTACTCCCGTGTGTCAGGTGTTGTGAGTGTTGTGGTTGGGGACCATGTGCATGTTTCCTTCAATGCTGTGAGGAGGTGTGTAAGCCATGCTGTGAGTGCGATACAGGGGACAATGGATCTGCACACTGGGGCCCATGAGAAGGGGATCGATGTGGTGACAGGGGTGGCGAGCGGGACAGCTTTCTGCGGCCCATTGGGATGTGCTGAGCTCATGTCGGTTGGAGTGATCGGACCCTCTGCTGTGGTGGCTTCTGTGGTTCAGGACTTTGCAAGGGCGCAGGGACTGAAGGTAGCCTGCAGTGGCAGTGTGTACAGCGAGGTGTCTCATGCCTTCACAATGCGGATCGTGTTGGAAACGGTGGGGGTGGTGGGATCGAAGGCTGTTGAGCTTGGGTACGAGGTACTGGTGGAAAGCAATGACAAGGAGAAAGTCGAGGAGGAGTGGATGTACCAGCTGGAGGAGCGTCCGTGGGATTCCTACAACACAGCAGGGAAGCAGTACCTCCTTGGGAACGTTGAGGAGGCCCTTCGTGTTCTGAGGATCGAACGGGTGAGGAGTGAAGAAGTTCTGGTCGCAGAGACCGTTTTGGTGAAGATTATTGAGGGAGGCATAACATGGAACTAATCACTTTGTGGCGATTGTCTTTGAAATGATTGGTTTCCACCAGTTATCAAATGACACCAGCCTGCTTTTGGTCTCTGGTATGACGTTACTTCATCCGTCGACGCTTCTGGGCCAGCATTTTCTGCCGTCTATTCTCCTCTTCCTTTTTCACTTCGTTCTGTTATTTTCATTATTCTTTCCGGCAATAGACTGATACGGGCCATGGAAGCAACTTCTGCTTAATTACTGGATGGTTCCTGTTTTCGCGGGATCCTCATAGCAATGCTGCTCACATGGCTCCTTGTTGTTACTGTCGAGAGCTCTTTCCGCTTCGACCTCTTCTTCCTAACCAGCCAAGAGGACCGCTTCGAGGTTGTGGACTGCACTGAGCTCCCCTGCAAGGTACTTGTCACTCGGTATCAGCTTCGTTACTAGGTCCATGATCTTCCTCCTGGACTTCTACGTCACCCGTGGCTTTGCATACGACCTCCAAATGGAGCACAAGATGAACAAGGTTATCACGGCGGCCGAGCAGATCTCCACCTCCCTCTCCCGCTTCAACCTCACTTCTGATCCAACTTTTGTTTGTACCCATATAATAAAGGTTGGGGGTTTTTTTAACCATCTACCAACGGACCATTTTTGCCCACCAGGGGGTAAATTTTCAAAACTTCAAAAAAAAAAAACTATTCTAGCGCAACGCCGGGGCTATATGCCCCCGGAAATGCCTCCAGATGTCCCGATTCTAGAGAGTGGGTGCCCACAGCAGGGCCCGCCCCCACAACATTGTCAAAAATATCGTTCCTGAAGTACTCGAGAGGGGGTACAAAAAACAAGTCAGCATCAGCAAGCTACAAGAGTCATGAAAACACAATGTTCCAGCCCCGATATTGTGATCGGACAAACGAAGTGCCCCAGGAGCTGGAAGCTGTTAGAAGACTGGAACTCTGATCACTGGCCGATTTTAACAAAAGTCCCATACGAAAAAGCAGCGCAAAAAAGGTGCTACAATTGCAATGGCGAAGGGCGAACTGGTAGAAGTACACTGCGGACCTCGAACAGAAAACCCCGAAGGTCAAGAAATGCAAGGATCCCGAAGAAGCAATAACGAGAATGACCGCACACCTGAAGATTGCGGCAAAGGCGAACATCCCCCTCATTCCGCGAAGACCAGTAGAGCAGACGAAGCTATGGTGGACGGAAGAGGTGAAAAAGCTGCAAGAGAAAGAAAACAAATTGAAAATGAAAATTGGGACTGAAGGAGGCACAAAGGAGGAAGGAGAGAAACTGCAACGATTAGTGCAAGAGCTCAGAGAACAAGAGAGACAAGAAAGAGAAAGAGCCTGACAGAGAATCTCGGAGAAGCTGGGAAGTATCCGAGGAACCCGTCGAGGGGCCCGTCTTCAAGCTAGTAAGGGCGATGGACGGAAAAAAGACGAGAAGCAGCGCAGATCAACCATTAGTCATGGAGGGCAAGGTAATACATGACAAACTACAGAAGGCGGAAATCCTTGGGGAATACTTTGCATCGATAAGCAAGACCACCCAAGCGCACCACTTCAACCCCGACCACATCCAGCACCCCTTGACCGACTCCGAACAGCCATTCAACAACGAAGAATTAAAGAATGCCCTCCGAGAAACCCAGTCCCACAAAAGCCCTGGCATTGATGGCTTGCATAACGAGATGCTAAAGCAGCTAGGCCCAAAAGCAATGGATGCTCTACTACATGTCACATGGCAAGAAAGCTGCATACCCCAACGCTGGCGCGACGCACTCACGAAGCCCTTACCCAAACCGATGAAAGACCACACGGAACCAAGCAACTACCGTCCCATTGACCTCACCAGCAACCTGTGTAAGCTGGTCGAAAAGATGATAAAAACGCGGCTTCAATATCTGCACGAAGACGGGTTAACACACAAGCGGGCTTCCAAGCAGGCAGGTCGACCGTGGAGCAGATAGCAGCGCTAACGCAACACTGAAGGACGGGCAAGCAGACAAAAAGGTAACCTTCTCGATATTCTTAGATTTCGAGAAGGCCTTTGACACAGGACAAAAGACACGATTGATGGAGAAGCTGGTAGATATGAACCTTCCCCCACTGTACCTGAACTGGATTGGGGCATTCCTGCTCAACAGACAAGCAGCAGTGATCATGGACGGGGTGAAGGGAACGAACCGCTACAAAGAGGAAGGGAACGGCTCTCACCACTGCTGTTCCTCTACTACGTGGACGACATTGCAAGGACGCTGGAGGCAGAAGGACACGGTGTCCTGGCATCTCTGTACGCGGACGACATGGCGGCAGTTGTCACAGGAGACAACCTAGAAGAGGCACAGAAGAAGGCACAAGAAGTACTCGACAAGATCGATGCATGGGCCAAAAGCTGGGGACTGAAACTGTCGCGCAAGAAAACCTGCTTCATGACAACCGGCACCACGGACAAGAACAAGGAGCGCTGTTCTTCAAGGAAGGCCCGCAAACGACAACCGTGCAATACAACGAAAACCCCATGTTCCTGGGTGTGATCTTCGACGAGAAGATAACCTTCAAAGCCCACATGAGGTACGTAAAAACACGGCTCAAAGAAAGGATCAGGGTGATGTGGGCGCTGTCAGGCACGGAATGGGGGAGCATGGCATCCACCCTCAGGGCGGTATACCTGACCTTCGCCCAGTAGTGACCTACGCTCTGGGAATCTACGGACCAATGCTAACTGACAAGGACATGACGGATCTCCAGAAAATCCACAACACCGCAGCCAGGTGCATCACAGGCTGCCACCCCTCGACCCCCATCGAATCCCTTTTGAGGATAGCGCGACTCTGGCCGATCAAGAGTCTAATCCGCAACGAGACCTCCATCTGGTACGAACGGTTCCAACGGATGGAAGGAACAAGCGGGTACAAGGCGGCACAGGGGACAGGGAAGGACAAGTCGTGGCTCTACAACGCACGAGAAAGGGAAAGAGCACTGAAGATGAACGAGAGCGAACGAGCACCGCTCCACAGGAAAGCGGCCATCCCACCTTGGGAGTGGGGAGTACTTGAAAGGCTTGAAATAAGAACAGAAGGTAGTGGTACAAAGAAGCTGGAGAAGACAGAGCTGCCCTCCAAACGATCGCCAGACTACCGAAGGCCGACATCACTGTGTACACCGACGGGTCGGTCGCAGAAGGCAGGGGTGGAGCAGGGATCCTGATCGAGCGGGTCGATGGAACAACGGAGCTCAGCACAGGAGTTTGCACCCACTGCGACAGCTACCAGGCGGAGATGTCGGCGATCAGCACTGCACTCACAAAGCTGAACGGAGAGAACACACAGGACAAGCAGATCAACCTCCTGACGGACTCGATGTCTTGCTACAGAAACTAAAGCAGGGCCCCGCAAGGCAACAAGAGGACATGGTGGTCGAAGTGTGGCATGGCATACACACACTGAGAGGGAACCAACTCACTGCTGCTACATCCCGGGCCACTGCGGGCTGGAAGGAAATGAGAAGGCTGACGACCTAGCCGGACGAGGCAGGGACGAAGAGGCAACCCGAAAGATCAGCATGAGCGCAGCAAAGAACTACCTATTACAATCTGAGAAAAGAGAGTTTCTAGCAGGCTTGGACAAAAAGAAGACCTACTTCAGATGCGCAGGGAAGCACCCAAGAGGATGGAGGGACTCAGCAGACGAGAGGAAGTACTCATCAACCGACTGAAATCCGGGCACCACGAACTGTTAAAAGAGAACTACAAGCCACGCACTTGCGAAAGCTGCGGCCCCACAACAGAGAGAACACTCGAACACCTCCTCCTAAAGTGCCCTGCAACCGAAGCGGCGAGGGCGAAGCACTTCGACACCCTGACGCTGAAGCACGTCCTAGTGGAAGAACCCCGAAAGCGATCCTGTTTCTCGCCGAAACAGAGATGCAACCCCCCAGCACAGCAGCCGACCGAACAGACGCAGCAGTGTGAAGAAAATAGAAAACCCCCCAACGAACTTTTCCCCACCCCATAACGTGATCAAAAAAAAAAAAAAAAAAAAAAAAAAAAAAAAAAAAAAGAGGATACTGAGGTCCGGCACCCGCAGTAGCCAAGAAAAAAAAAAAAAAAAAAAAAAAAAAAAAGTGTAAAGTGCCAAACAACCAGCAAAGCTTGTGGGATGAGAACACCAGTACGGTCATGAGTACCCGGGCAACCGGGTGAGCGTCTCGAGACACTTCCAACCCACCTAGTGGGTGCGGCCTTAGCAAGTCGAAAAAGAAGTGGAATTTAAAAAAAAATTCTCTTTTGGCCGACACGCCAAATTTGACTTCACCAGAACATCCAACGTCGACAGAAAGCGCACAGGCTTGATGGCATGCCACGTTGTGGTGCAAAGGATGCTCACGTGCTGGTGGAACTGGGTGTCCCCACAGGGTGCGCGTCCTTGGGCTTGCGGACTCGCTTCTTTGGGGCATCCGTGATCTCCGGGAGGCCTTCGCGATAGGTAGAAGTCAGCACACTTGTTTGTTTCGCTGTGGAAACACAGATTTCCCAGAATAGTCAAAAAGCGGTCTCTTGACATGACGGTGGCCCAGGGGTGTGGTTGAGAGGCGTGGAGCCAGTGCACCAGTAGTCAGAATAATCTGGCTTGATATCCAAGTCCATCGACAAAAGGGCACCTAGGAAGGTACGCAGAGAAGCAGCATCGAGATCAGGGAAACACCTTTTTTAGCCGCATTTGCCACATTGTTCGAAGTTATGACCTAAATAACGTTTGGGACGAGCATTTGGGAGAATATATGGCGTTGAGCCTCTGATGTCAAAACAGGGTCCACAAGGATTCCGATCTTCACGAAACCGGATGCCTTCCAACCGCTCCGGCTTTGCTGTCCAATCACCCTGCTGTGACTCGGAATCGGTCGAATTCGAATCAGAATCACTGCTCGTATCAAAATTGCATAATAGGGATGAGCCATCAGTGCTGCCATCACTCATAATGTCCTCTTCCGGCCTCTTTCTGGGTGCCCTTTTTTGAAGTGATTTTTAAGGGTAAATTTGGGCTGGCGTTTCTTTTATTTTTCGTTTTCTTGCAAAGTTAGGGCACATTTAGTTTATATTTTTCATATTTTCCGCGCAGGACCCCGGATGCGAGAAGTAGCCGGGCTGTATTGCATTGAAAGCCCTTTGCGCAAAATATTTTTTCCAAATCGTCTCTATATAGACGCTCGTTGGTAGATAGTTAAAAAGAAATGAGCCTGACGGTGTTCATCAAGATGGAGAACAAGGAGACGCACGAGGTGGAGCTAAAAGGCCATGACACTGTGAAAGACCTGTACAGAAGGGCGGGGAAGGCTGCTGCGGTGGAGGAAAAGACTTTTCTTTTGTATTTCGAAGGTGCAGTACTGAACGAGGAACTGGACGAGACTCTCGGTGGGAATGAGATACAGCACCTTGGGATGTGGGAGGGGTGCGAGCTCCTTCTCTGCTGCAATGTCCGCAACACGATGTGTGTCATTTCACAGGAGCTGTCTTTTCAAATGGGGGCGATAGAAAGGCGTTTGGAGGAGGACCCTGACCTTCTTCTTCAGGTAGATACGTCGGGTGTGGGGAACGACATGCACCTATACATATCCCAGTACAGTCTTCATAAGAATCTTCGTCACCTCAAAGTGACGGACCCTGGTCAGTGTGTGACCCACATTAGGGATGGCTTCTTACGGGAATGTACATCCCTTGTGACCGTGGACCTCACCTCCCTTCAGAGTGTTCGAGAAGTTGGAAATAACTTCATGACGAGATGCACTGCATTGCAAAGTGTTGACCTCACCCCTTTCCACAGGGTCACGTCTGTGGGAAGGCCGAAGACCTACAGGAACAGCTTGCTGTGTGAATGCGAGTCTTTGACAGAGGTGGATTTAAGCCCTCTTCGAAATGTAGACACCATCACTGACTACTTTCTGAGTGGGTGCAAGTCTTTGAAGGTTGTTGACCTGAGCCCGCTTCGCAACGTTAAGACAATTGGTGTATACTTCCTGGCTTACTGCTCGTCCTTAGAGAGAGTCGATCTGAGCCCGCTGAGTAAGCTGACTACACTGAACGGAGGGTTCATGACAGGCTGCACGTCTCTGAGGACGCTCAACGTTAACCCCCTTCGAAACGTGACAATAATCGACCATGATTTCCTTGCGCACAACGATTCTCTAACCTCTGTTGAGCTCGGTCGGTTGCGCTTGAAGTGTGCAGGTTGGAAGTTTCTCGCACACTGCCCTTCCTTGACTTCGGTCGACCTTACCAACCTTAGAAAATGCGTAACGATGGTCGGGTGTCACTTCATGGAAGGCTGCGATAGCATACCCGAAGAGGATCGCAGCACGCCGCAAGAGAACTGTGGTTGTGCTGTGAGTTGAATCCTAACCCCCCCCCTCAACCATCCCTTCTTTTCCTTCCATTTAGGGAAACAGCTCTTTAGCCTTTTTTTCAACAAAAAGGTAGGTGAAATGAGCCTAACGGCGTTTATCAAGACGGAGAACAAGGAGACGCACGAGGTAGAGCTAAGAGGCCTTGACACTGTGAAGGATGTGTACAGGAAGGCGGGGAAGGCTGCTGCGGTGGAGGTGGGAACCTTCCTCTTGCATTTTGATGGTGAAGAACTAAAGATCGACACCTTCGGTGTGAATGAGATACAGCACCTTGGGATGTGGGAGGGGTGCGAGCTCCTTCTCTGCTGCAATGTCCGCAACACGATGTGTGTCCTTTCACAGGAGCTGTCTTCAGAAAGAGACAAGGAAGGCAATAGAACGGCGTTTGGAGGAGGACCCTGACCTTCTTCTTCAGGTGGAGGCAAATGATCTACATCTTGACTTCTCCTCTGAAGACGTCCCTTCTGGCCTTCGTCACCTCCGAGTGACGGACCCCGAGCAGTGTGTGACCTGCATTCCGAATCTCTTCCTAAATAGATGCAAGTCCCTTGTCACCCTTGACTTCACCTCTCTTCAGAATGTTATGGAGGTGGGATATTGTTTTCTTTTTGGATGCAAGTCATTGCAGGCTGTTGACCTTTCCCCCTTTCGCAACATCACAAAGGTAAGACCTGGTTTCTTTCTGACTGCGAATCCCTGACAGGAGTGGATTTAGGACCCCTTCAGAACGTAACAGTGGTGGGCTGTTGCTTCATGTCTCACTGCATCTCTCTGCAAACCCTTGATGTGGCCCCTCTTCGGAATGTAACGACGATCGGCCACAATTTTCTCAGCTCCTGCAGTTCCCTCACTTCTGTGGATCTTGGCCTTCGTGATGTGGCGTCGGTGGGCGATAAGTTTCTCAGCTGTTGCAGGTGCCTCACTTCTGTTGACCTCAGTGCGATGCCGAACTTGACAAAGTTAGGGGGTAGGTTTCTTTCTGACTGCAGTTCTCTGACCACTGTTAACCTCGGTACCCTGAGGGAGAGGGTTACAGATGTCGGGTATCGCTACATGGCTGGCTGCAACAAGTTACCTTCCACGCAGCGCAAGAGGCCAGGGAAGACTAGCTGTTCTGTGTGTTGAGCCCCTTCCGGAACCTCAGCGGCAACACCCGTCTTTCTTCTTTTTTTTCGGGCGGCCCTCCATGGGGTTTGTCCTGCACTTTGAGCCAGTCGTTCTTCTTTTTTTCTATTCTGACTTTCCACACTCACAACAGGCAATGAGATGCACGCCACTGCTTTGCTTCATCCTGCCGACGGATGACGCTGCAACAATCTTCGTTAAGAAGCTGATCATGATTTCGGTGCTTTCATGTTTGGTTGTGCTTGGTTTGGGCATCATAACAGTCGGTGGGAACACGTTCATTCAGGCAAGGAGGGTGACAAGTGTGGTGGTTGCGACGGCCGTGGTTGCATACGGCCTCCAAAAGGAGCACGACAAAATGAACAAGGTTATCACGGCGGCCGAGCAGATCTCCACCTCCCTCTCCCGCTTCGACCTCACCGCTGCTGAGTCTGTCATCAACGACGCCTCCCTCCCAGACCCTCTCTACGACTCTTTCAGCCGCATCCTCTGCAACCTCCACATCTACCGTCCCTACCTTCCGCAGTCCTGTTTCCAGGGTGAAGACTTCACTGATTCCTCTGAGTGTGGAGGGGAAAAGTCGCCCAGCGACTCGGATTCCTTTGCATCCACTAAGTCATTTAGCTCTTCTGTAGTGTGCTCCGCAAACCACCAACTAGAGTCCACGAAAAGCACTCGAAGCCACGAGAGCACTCGAAAAGAAGCGATGTACCTTCACTGTGGCGAACATGCTTGGGTCACACAGCGAAGCATCGAGGGACATCGTGGCATACCAAGTGAGGTACAAGGAGTTCATGGAGGAAGTCCTTTCCTGCTACTCCCGTGTGTCAGGTGTTGTGAGTGTTGTGGTTGGGGACCATGTGCATGTTTCCTTCAATGCTGTGAGGAGGTGTGTTAGCCATGCTGTGAATGCAATGCAAGGGACAATGGATCTGCACACTGGGGCCCATGAGAAGGGGATCGATGTGGTGACAGGGGTGGCGAGCGGGACAGCTTTCTGTGGCCCATTGGGATGTGCTGAGCTCATGTCGGTTGGAGTGATCGGACCCTCTGCTGTGGTGGCTTCTGTGGTTCAGGACTTTGCAAGGTCCCAGGGACTGAAGGTAGCCTGCAGTGGCAGTGTGTACAGCGAGGTGTCTCATGCCTTCACAATGCGGATCGTGTTGGAAACGGTGGGGGTGGGATCGAAGGCTGTTGAGCTTGGGTACGAGGTACTGGTGGAAAGCAAGGACAAGGAGAAAGTCGAGGAGGAGTGGATGTACCAGCTGGAGGAGCGTCCGTGGGATTCCTACAACACAGCAGGGAAGCAGTACCTCCTTGGGAACGTTGAGGAGGCCCTTCGTGTTCTGAGGATCGAGCGGGTGAGGAGTGAAGAAGTTCTGGTCGCAGAGACCGTTTTGGTGGCGATGATTATGGAGGGGGCATAGCATGGAACTAATCACTTTGTGGCGATTGGCTTTGAAATAATTGGTTTCCACCAGTTATCAAATGTCTTAAGAAATGAGGGTCGATTTCATAGGAATGAAAATAAGAAAAAAGAAGGAAAAAAAGAAAGGAAACCAACAAATATGAGTAAATGTTAACCATCTACCAACGAGCGTCTAAATTTAGACGATTTGAAAAAAAATCTTTTACGCAAAGGGCTTTCAATGCAATACGGCCCGGCCCTTTCTTGCCGGCGGGGTCCTGCGCGGAAAATATGAAAAATATAAACTAAATGCTGCCCTAACTTAACAAGAAAATGAAAAAATAAAAAAAAACGCCAGCCCAAATTTACCCTTAAAAATCACTTCAAAAAAAGGCGCCCGGAAAGAGGCCGGAAGAGGACGTCATGAGTGATGGCAGCACTGATGGCTCATCCCTAAGATACGAATTCGACCGATTCCGAGTCACAGCAGGGTGATTGGACAGCAAAGCCGGAGCAATTGGAAGGCATCCGGTTTCGTGAAGATCGGAATCCTTGTGGACCCTGTTTTGACATCAAAGGCTCAACGCCATACCATATATTCTCCCAAATGCTCGTCCCAAACTTTATTCGGGTCATAACTTCGAACAATGTGGCAAATGCGGCTAAAAAAGGTGTCTCCCTGGATCTCGATGCTGCTTCTCTGCGTACCTTCCTAGGTGCCCTTTTGTCGATGGACTTGGATATCAAGCCAGATTATTCTGACTACTGGTGCACTGGCTCCACGCCTCTCAACCACACCCCTGGGTACGCCACCGTCATGTCAAGAGACCGCTTTTTGACTATTCTGGGAAATCTGTGTTTCCACAGCGAAACAAACAAGTGTGCTGACTTCTACCTATCGCGAAGGCCTCCCGGAGATCATGGATGCCCCAAAGAAGCGAGTCCGCAAGCCCAAGGACGCGCATCCCGTGGGGACACAGTTCCACCAGCACGCGAGCATCCTTTGCACCACAACGTGGCATGACATCAAGCCTGTGTGCTTTCTATCGACGTTGGATGTTCCAGTGATGTCAAATTTGACCGTCCGCCAAAAGAGAATGAAAGCCGGAAAGGACATCTTGTTCCCCACCAAGTGCATATTTACAACACCGCAATGGGCGGAACCGACGCTGGGTGACGCTGTGACAAAACGCCATAAACGCACCCTTATGACTTAAAAGTGGCCCCTAAAAGTATTTTCGTACTTGTTAGGTAAATCTCTGGCGAATGCTTGGCTTGTTTGGAAAGAAGCCTTGCCCCCCAACACCCTGAGTACGAACGACAGTGTATTGACGCCTTTCAAAGAGGCAGTCATCGAAGGGCTACTAGGGAGGTCAACTACAGAGCAGGCTGCCCCAATACCATGCCCCGAAACACAGAACGAGTGCTCTGAGACCCCAATGCGCCGTGACAGTACCTTCTGGGACCATTTCCCCGAAAAAGTAGTGCAACGTGCGGTGCAAGCATTGCAAGTCGAAAAGACCCCTGCTGTGGGCACCCTCTCTAGAATTGGGACATCTGGAGGCATTTCCGGGGGCATATAGCCCCGGCGTTGCGCTAGAATAGCTTTTTTTGAAGTTTTGAAAATTTACCCCCTGGTTGGCAAAAATGGTCCGTTGGTAGATGGTTAACTTACATTCCATTTTCCGCTTCATGCAGAACTCGAAAGACGCCGTGGATGCTCCGAAGTTGAAGGAGTACAGGTTTGCGACAGCTTAGTTCCTATCAAAATGAATTTTTAAATCTTTTGGTACCCACAACAGGAAATGAGATGCACGCCACTGCTTTGCTTCATCCTGCCGACGGATGACGCTGCAACAATCTTCGTTAAGAAGCTGATCATGATTTCGGTGCTTTCAGGTCTCGTTGTGCTTGGTTCGAACCTCATAACAGTCGGTGGGAACACGTTCATTCAGGCAAGGAGGGTAGCAACTGTTGTGATCGCGGCGTCCGTGGGGGCGCAGCTCGTGATCGAGAAGAAGGTGCGGCTTGGAGTATTTGAGGCTTTTTTATACTTTATGGGTGTCGTGTTTTGCATGGGGGACCTTGTAGCAATTGCAGCGCTGGATGGGGAAAGGATGTGGCCTTTCTTCATACTGATGATTGATGTGTGCCTCGTGTGCAAGATGCCCACGCGAGTCAGCACTATCCTCATAGCCATGCTCCTCACATGGCTCCTTGTTGTTACCGTCGAGAGCTCTTTCCGATTTGGGCTCTTCGACCTCTTCTTCCTAACCAGCCAAGAGGACCGCTTCGAGGTTGTGGACTGCACTGAGCTCCCCTGCAAGTTACCTGTCACTCAAGCATCTGCTGGTTTCATTTCCAAGAGCGTTATTTTCCTCCTGGACTTCTACTTCACCCGTGGCTTTGCATACGACCTCCAAAAGGAGCACGACAAGATGAACAAGGTTATCACGGCGGCCGAACAGATCTCCACCTCCCTCTCCCGCTTCGACCTCACCGCTGCTGAGTCTGTCATCAACGACGCCTCCCTCCCAGACCCCCTCTACGACTCTTTCAACTGTATCCTTTGCAACCTTCACATCTACCGTCCCTACCTTCCCCAGTCTTGTTTCCAGGGTGAAGGGTCGAACAGCTCCTCTGCTTCCTTCATCAGCAAGGAAGCGTCTACAAAATCACATCTCTCTTCTTCGGCTACCTTCGGAGAGTCTTCTTTACATTATCAACCAGAATTCACGAGAGCACTCGAAAAGAGGAGATGTACCTTCACTGTGGCGAACATGCTTGGGTCACACAGCGAAGCATCGAGGGACATCGTGGCATACCAAATGAGGTACAAGGAGTTCATGGAGAAAGTCCTTTCCTGCTACTCCCGTGTGTCAGGTGTTGTGAGTGTTGTGGTTGGGGACCATGTGCATGTTTCCTTCAATGCTGTGAGGAGGTGTGTAAGCCATGCTGTGAATGCAATGCAAGGGACAATGGATCTGCACACTGGGGCCCATGAGAAGGGGATCGATGTGGTGACAGGGGTGGCGAGCGGGACAGCTTTCTGTGGCCCATTGGGATGTGCTGAGCTCATGTCGGTTGGAGTGATCGGGCCCTCTGCTGTGGTGGCTTCTGTGGTTCAGGACTTTGCAAGGTCCCAGGGACTGAAGGTAGCCTGCAGTGGCAGTGTGTACAGCGAGGTGTCTCATGCCTTCACAATGCGGATCGTGTTGGAAACGGTGGGGGTGGTGGGATCGAAGGCTGTTGAGCTTGGGTACGAGGTACTGGTGGAAAGCAAGGACAAGGAGAAAGTCGAGGAGGAGTGGATGTACCAGCTGGAGGAGCGTCCGTGGGATTCCTACAACACAGCAGGGAAGCAGTACCTCCTTGGGAACGTTGAGGAGGCCCTTCGTGTTCTGAGGATCGAACGGGTGAGGAGTGAAGAAGTTCTGGTCGCAGAGACCGTTTTGGTGGAGAAGATTATTGAGGGGGCATAACATGGAACTAATCACTTTGTGGCGATTGTCTTTGAAATGATTGGTTTCCACCAGTTATCAAATGACTCCAGCCTGCTTTCTGCCTTCTGTCGCTTTCAACAACATTTCAGCACCTGCTTTCAGATGGGTTAACCTGTATTCTTATTTCTCTTCTGCGAGGCCTTTTTTTCTCTTTTAATCTTTGTGAGAGCACAGGCTGCTAGCTAGACCCCAAGTTTGGATAGCGGTTTGGGGAGGTGTATTGAGCATTCTTTGAGGACCGAGAGTTTCGGCATTTTTTACCCAAGGGGCTAATTTGAGCATTGAGAAGCTTTGGACATTTTGGAAGATTAGGGGGTTAGCATCCCCCCCCTTTATTTCGCAGACCGCTCGAAGCGTGGCGGGTGAGGAGGATAATCGCCGGGGCGGTGCCGTACCTCAGCCCGTATGCGAAACAAGTTTTACTCTCCCCTCCTGAAGAACCTGATGAGGAGGGAGGTGAAGGGAGCGAGGAAGAAGCCGACCACCTGGGTAGGGGGAGGACGGACAAAGCAGCGGGAACGCTCAATTGCGATGTTTGTGATGCTGCGAAGGGCAGCACAGTTAGGTTGCTGCGACACCAGCTTTGGGAGTGCGAGGTCGCATTGGAGGTGCAGAAGAGGAGGTATATACCGGTCTGGTCAGGAGCGAAAGGTGGCCGGTCTGTTTGGAGCTGCACGGGATTCTCCCGAGGAAGGTCGTGTTCCGCGGTTTGGAGAGGCTGCAGAGGTATTTGGCAGAGGTGGTGAGGCGCAGGGACGATGCTCTGGCGGTGAAGCGGTTCGCGGTTGAGAAGGAACCGCCGTGGATGGTGACGACTCAAGGAAGGCGTTTCGAGGCGCCAAAGGTTGTGGAACTGTACAAGCTCAAGCTGACCCCGCAGCTCAGGGAGTATGGTGATCAGGTGCTGAGATGGCTGGCTGCGCTGCGGTGGGCGGAGGAGGGAACGTCCGTGTCGGCGATCAAGCTGGCGATTGACTTCGAGTGCTACACGAAGAAGACGCTGGGGGTTAACATCAACACGACGATTGACATCGACACGAAGGCGGTGAGGGTCAAGCGGATCCTGGATACGCTGCAAGCGACATGGATGAGGGAGAAGAGGAGACGCGCTTTTCCGGCGCAGTCATGCAAGAACGTGAGATCACTACGATCCATTGGCCGCGACCACGTCGTTGGCTTTGATAGGAGGGCCCTGTTTGCATCGGGGCTGACGGCGACCAAGCTGAAAGGACTGAGAGAAGATTACCGGAAGGAAAGGATTGGAAGATATAAACGACAGCTAGGCACTACGGTGGGTAGCAGGGAACGACCCCAAAAGGGGAGCATCATAAGGTAGGCACGCCACCGCGGCGGGCCGTTGCTAACCACTTCGTTCCTATCATAGTGAATTATTTTTTAGTACTCACAAAAAAGGAAATGAGATGCACGCCACTGCTTTGCTTCATCCTGCCGACGGATGACGCTGCAACAATCTTCGCAAAGAAGCTGATCATGATTTCGATGCCGTTGATAACAATTTACTTTGTTTGGAACTTCGTAGTAGACGGTGAGAACATGTTGCTTCAAACAAGGAAGGCAGTAAGTGCAGCATCCGCGGCGGCCATGGTGGCGCAGCTCGTGATCGAGAAGAGGGTGCGGCTTGGAGTACTTGAGGCTTTTTTATACTTATTGTGTGTCATCTTCTGTACGGGAGACCTTGTAGCAATTACCAAAATGTATGGGGACAGGATGTGGCCCTACTTCGTAGTGTTAAGATGTGTGCCTCGTGTGCAAGATGCCCACACGAGTCAGCGTTAACCTCATCGTCATCCTCCTCACATGGCTCCTTGTTGTTACCGTCGAGAGCTCTTTCCGCTTTGGGCTCTTCGACCTCTTCTTCCTAACCAGCCAAGAGGACCGCTTCGAGGTTGTGGACTGCACTGAGCTCCCCTGCAAGGCACCTGTCATTCAAGCATTTAGCGCTTTCATTTCCAAGAATATTATTTTCCTCCTGGACTTCTACTTCACCCGTGGCTTTGCATACGACCTCCAAATGGAGCACGACAAGATGAACAAGGTTATCACGGCGGCCGAGCAGATCTCCACCTCCCTCTCCCGCTTCGACCTCACCGCTGCTGAGTCTGTCATCAACGACGCCTCCCTCCCAGACCCTCTCTACGACTCTTTCAACCCGTCCCTACCTTCCCCAGTCCTGTTTCCAGGGTGAAGACTTCACTGATTCCTCTGAGTGTGGAGGGGAAAAGTCGCCCAGCGACTCGGATTCCTTTGCGTCCACTAAGTCATTTAGCTCTTCTGTAGCGTTCTCAGAAAACAAATTAGAATCCACGAAAGCACTCGAAGCCACGAGAGCACTCGAAAAGAGGAGATGTACCTTCACTGTGGCGAACATGCTTGGGTCACACAGCGAAGCATCGAGGGACATCGTGGCATACCAAGTGAGGTACAAGGAGTTCATGGAGGGAGTCCTTTCCTGCTACTCCCGTGTGTCAGGTGTTGTGAGTGTTGTGGTTGGGGACCATGTGCATGTTTCCTTCAATGCTGTGAGGAGGTGTGTAAGCCATGCTGTGAGTGCGATACAGGGGACAATGGATCTGCACAGGGGCCCATGAGAAGGGGATCGATGTGGTGACAGGGGTGGCGAGCGGGACAGCTTTCTGCGGCCCATTGGGATGTGCTGAGCTCATGTCGGTTGGAGTGATCGGACCCTCTGCTGTGGTGGCTTCTGTGGTTCAGGACTTTGCAAGGTCCCAGGGACTGAAGGTAGCTGAAATGGTTTTAAGTTAGGATGAAGAAGCGAAGAAATAGATAAAAAGGGGTGGGAAAGAATAAATACTGCATACGAAAACAGAGAGTCGAGTAAAAAAGGGAAAAGGTGACTGACATCCTCAAGAGGAGCCTCCCACGTACCAGGAATTAAGCAGAGGTTGCTTCCATGGCCCGTATCAGTCTATCGCCAGAAAGAATAATGAAAATAACATAACAAAGAGAAGGGGAGAAGAAACGGAAAAAGACGGCTTGGTCATCAGAGAATGTTGACCCAAATGCGTCGGCGGACGCAGTTTAACGTCATACCCGGGACGGAAACCATGTTGGGAAAGCAGAAGGGAAGTTAAAAGACAAGAAGTGGAAAAGGAAAAGGTGGAAACTAAAATCATAGGGTGCGAGGTCTGTGAGACCCTGCATAGCCTATCGCCCTCGTAGCACGCCGGGCCGGCACTCCTACATTGCGTAGGGTCGTCTCCAGTAGTTCCTAGTTGTAGGAGTTCAGCACAGTCGACCACTGTGACTCGCTGTAGTAGAGGGTCCCTGCCCCCACGAAGTCAGCGAGTAGGGCTGCCACAGTCGGATACGACTTGTCCTTGAACCCTTGGGTCTGCAACCGAAAGCCCTGTTCCTGGCGGGAAGCGTAGAGCCACGTCGATAACAGACCAGCAGACACGGGATCGCGACGCGTGTGTCGAGGGGGACCGTGACCATGGGGGTCTCACCCAGGAAGTGTGTGCAAGCCCTGGACATGCAGCTGAGGTCAAAGACGGCCTCGCCCTGGGAAAGGAAGCCCAGGTGTCGAAGCTCATCCAGGTCCTCAGGGCCGTCGACGTCTGCTTCCCTGGTGAGCCTC
Organism: Diplonema japonicum; assembly: GCA_964019335.1. Taxonomy (NCBI): domain Eukaryota; phylum Euglenozoa; class Diplonemea; order Diplonemida; family Diplonemidae; genus Diplonema; species Diplonema japonicum. The sequence continues at coordinate 170,354 of OZ025761.1, forward strand.
TTAAGGGCGACAAGTCCAGTGACTCTGGTGTTCGGCCTCGTCGCGGCGAGATCCCGTTTGGCCGCGGGAAGGGCGGGGCCGTCTTCGGGTTCCGGGCGTTTGTTCCTCTGCCCGTTGTAGGTGAGCAGGAGAGGGGTCCTCCCTGGAGTCCTAGACTCGTCACCTCTTGGGGCCTCGGAACCGAAGAGTGGGTGTTTCCAGCCGCCTTGGGCGAAGAACTCCGACCACCACTGTTGCTGTACCGCGGTGTTCAGCCCCGAGTGCCATTCGTGAGACAACCGAAGACGTTCGGTGGTAGGCAACGCCTTGTGCGCAATCAGAAGAAGCTGTTCCTGGTTGGCGACGGTTGCCTGTTGGTCGGCAGTTCTATCCGTGTCACGGGCCTCGAGCAGCAGTTGATGTGGAGAGGTGTCCAGGTGCATCGGGAGGGGACCGACCGACAGGTAGCCTGCAGTGGCAGTGTGTACAGTGAAGCACTCGAAGCCACGAAGACGAAAACAGCTAAACAAATTCACGACGGAACCATTACCAGAAAACCACAGAGGCGGTGGCGCTACCCGTACCTCCTAAGGGATTCACCGAAAGGCCGCACCGACAGCGCTTATTGAGTACCTGTTATTAATCACTTCAGCCATCTACCGGTCAGCCAAAGCTTAGCGGGAGAGTTAAGTTTTACCTGTATTCTTATTTCTCTTCTGGGAACCGTTTTTCCTCCTTTTTTTTTTGTTACAAATATTTATCTTTCAAAAAATGATTTTATAACTATATGCAACTTGTGCCGGGCAAAAAACTTTCGCAGCTTTTTAAAAAACCTTTTTTGCTCGTGCGAACAACAAAGACATATAGTCATAAAGAATTATTTTTATATTAAACCCACAAAAAAAGGCAATATGAGATGCACGCCACTGCTTTGTTTCTCCCAAACACCAGCACCCCCCTACAATGACCTCGATCCTTCACCAAATGGGAAGGTAATATGCCAAGTGCTGAGATACCTCACATCGGGGTCCACAGTGCTGTGTTTGATTGCTTTCACGCTTTTACAATGGTAACTGTCGACCGGTAATCTTTTATGCCAGCCTTGCGGATGATGTCCATGAGCACCCACAAGGCCAGAAACTGATAGATATCGTCCACAGTGAAGTCAAAGTCGGGGTTGTGGTACTTGCAAACGGTGCAAAGAGATTTCACAAACCCCATTGAGATGAACAGCTTGGAAATCCTTGATGCACTCATGTGGGAAAAGGGTGATTTCTGCCCCCCCTGTGCCCTGTCACTTCTTACGCGTAACCTGCGTAATATCGCTCTCCCATGGCATATTTTCACTCTTCTCGTCACTACTGGCGGTGAGAATGTCCCCTTGGGCACTCCCGAACTCGTCTGAATCAGTACTGCTCATATGAGCTTTCGTGCCACCAAAAACTGGTTTCGAGGGTGTTTTTGGAGGTTAATCTAGGGGCCAAAAGTGATTTTCGATGGAAAAGAAATCGCGGAACTAGGTCATTCTGTACAAGGGTAAGGGTCTATGGTACTTAAAATGCCTATACAAAAATTTTATTTTTTTGATCGCTAGATATCTAGCGCTTCGTCCTTTAATGGTTAAACCCACAAAAAAAGGCAATATGAGATGCACGCCACTGCTTTGCTTCGTCCTGCCGACGGATGACGCTGCAACAATCTTCGCCAAGAAGCTGATCATGATTACAGCGCTTGCAACATCCATTGTCTTTAGTTTGAACTTCGTAATAATTGGTGGGAACACGGTCTTTCAAACAAGGAGGGTAGTAATTGCAGTAATCGCGACGGCCTTGGGGGTGCAGCTCGTGATCGAGAAGAGGGTGCGGTTTGGAGTATTTGAGGCATTTGCATACTTTATGGGTATTGCGTTTTGCATGGGGGACCTTGTAGCAATTACCAAAATGTATGGGGAAAGGATGTGGCCTTTCTTCATACTGATGATTGATGGGTGCCTCGTGTGCAAGATGCCCACACGAGTCAGCACTAACCTCATAGCCATACTCGTCGCATGGCTCCTTGTTGTTACCGTCGAGAGCTCTTTTCGATTTGGGCTCTTCGACCTCTTCTTCCTAACCAGCCAAGAGGACCGCTTCGAGGTTGTGGACTGCACTGAGCTCCCCTGCAAGATACCTATCGGTCCTGCATTTAGTGGTTTCGCCACCAAGAGCATGATCTTCCTCCTGGACTTCTACTTCACCCGTGGCTTTGCATACGATCTCCAAAGGGAGCACGACAAAATGAACAAGGTTATCACGGCGGCCGAGCAGATCTCCACCTCCCTCTCCCGCTTCAACCTCACCGCTGCTGAGTCTGTCATCAACGACGCCTCCCTCCCAGACCCTCTCTACGACTCTTTCAGCCGCATCCTCTGCAACCTCCACATCTACCGTCCCTACCTTCCCCAGTCCTGTTTCCAGGGTGAAGACTTCACTGATTCCTCTGAGTGTGGAGGGGAAAAGTCGCCCAGCGACTCGGATTCCTTCAACAGCAGGGAAGTGTCTACTAACTCATATCGCTCTTCTACAGTGTGCTCCGCAAACCACCAACTAGAGTCCACGAGAGCACTCGAAAAGAGGAGATGTACCTTCACTGTGGCGAACATGCTTGGGTCACACAGCGAAGCATCGAGGGACATCGTGGCATACCAAATGAGGTACAAGGAGTTCATGGAGGAAGTCCTTTCCTGCTACTCCCGTGTGTCAGGTGTTGTGAGTGTTGTGGTTGGGGACCATGTGCATGTTTCCTTCAATGCTGTGAGGAGGTGTGTAAGCCATGCTGTGAGTGCGATACAGGGGACAATGGATCTGCACACTGGGGCCCATGAGAAGGGGATCGATGTGGTGACAGGGGTGGCGAGCGGGACAGCTTTCTGCGGCCCATTGGGATGTGCTGAGCTCATGTCGGTTGGAGTGATCGGGCCCTCTGCTGTGGTGGCTTCTGTGGTTCAGGACTTTGCAAGGTCCCAGGGACTGAAGGTAGCCTGCAGTGGCAGTGTGTACAGCGAGGTGTCTCATGCCTTCACAATGCGGATCGTGTTGGAAACGGTGGGGGTGGTGGGATCGAAGGCTGTTGAGCTTGGGTACGAGGTACTGGTGGAAAGCAAGGACAAGGAGAAAGTCGAGGAGGAGTGGATGTACCAGCTGGAGGAGCGTCCGTGGGATTCCTACAACACAGCAGGGAAGCAGTACCTCCTTGGGAACGTTGAGGAGGCCCTTCGTGTTCTGAGGATCGAACGGGTGAGGAGTGAAGAAGTTCTGGTCGCAGAGACCGTTTTGGTGGCGATGATTATGGAGGGGGCATAACATGGAACTAATCACTTTGTGGCGATTGGCTTTGAAATGATTGGTTTCCACCAGTTATCAAATATGATTTAAGAAATTGAAGGAGGAAATAGGAAATAAAAAGAATAAAAGGAAAAACTACAAGCACTGCGGGTAAATTTGAGCAGTTCGGGGCTGTGGATTCTTGCAACACCGGGGATTGTACCTCACATTACTGTTTTTTTTTTTTTTCTTTTTTTTTCTTCTTCTTATTCTTCCCTTTGCAATATTACAACGACCTTGGGTCTTTTCTTTAATATACTACGGCCTGGGGTGTCGAGACGGGTTCTGCTACTCGGACCAGACTGCTGTGACGACTAGTTGTTTTATTTCTTATGCGACATGACCAGACTGGAACGGCCGCCCCGGGGCATCCTCTGCTCAACCCGGCGGACGTGGGAGGCCCTTCTTCGGAAGGTGCCAGTCGCTTGACCAGTGCCGTCGAATGCGCGCTATATTTTATAAGTACGCATAACAATCGATTGAAAAAAAAAGAACGCATACCAAGGGAGTAGTTTTATTTCACGACTCCATGAAATTGGAACTGAGCCTAGAGCTGAACCTGGGGGGAGAAATTGGCAGACGGAGAGGAAAAAGTTGCCCCACTGGGAACTGAACCGAGGCAAAAGTTTGGCAACTGAGGCATATTATTTACCGGAAACCCCTGTTACACTTCCCCGTGAAGTAAAGAGATTTGAGTAATGAGCCGGCGATGCTGCACGAAACGAGGAAAAACGTTTCCGTTTCCTTATTTTTCAGATACTTAAGGCGTGTTCCTTTCTTAAGGAAACGGCCCCAAGGTAAGGAAACGTTTCCGTTTCCTTATTTTCAAAAAAGAGGCTTGGAAACGTTTCTTGCCAGCATAGCCCCCCCCCCCCCCCCCCCCCCCCAAGCAATTTCAGAAAGAAGTGAAATAGAGGGAGAGCAAAAGCTGACCCGACAGTAGTGTGTCGTACCACCCTTGGAAAAAAAAAAAAAAAAAAAAAAACCAGTAAAAAAAAAAAAAAGAAATGTTGCTCAGCGCTGTGCTGCCCTATGGGAAGGAGCTCACCATCCCCGCCAGAGGAGATCTTTCGATAAGCGACCTGAAGGCGGAAATATCTTTGGAATGCAATCTGCCCGCCGACAGCTTTGTGTTGTCCCGCAACAACGAACAGTTGGAAGAGGAGAAAACAGTTGCCGACTACCCCTTGCGCAACAGAGACAGCGTGCATGTTGAGATGAATAGAGTTGAAACAGCGGCCGAGTTTAAAGAACTGTTGAAAATGATAACGAAAGGGGAGGAAGAGGATCTGTGTGTGGAGGCCATTGAGGCTCTCGAGGACCTGTTGTGTGGACAGGTTGAGACAAAAGATGTAGAAGTGCTGATTGCCTGCGTGGATCACGGATACGCTCATTGTGCCAAGGCACTCATTGAAAGCAACATTTCTGATGTAAACGGGACGGTGAAATGGCCGTGGATAACGTTGACCCCCTTACGTCAGGCCGCCAGTAGGCACCATCTTGAGATTGCGCACCTCCTACTCGATAACGGAGCCGATCCCGATTGCGGTTTCCCTTTGCACAAAGCTGCTTGCGCAGGTGACGCCTCTATGGTAAATCTTCTGTTGTCTCACGGTGCCTCTGTTAACCTTAAAGACACTTATGACAGAACACCCCTCAGCTGTGCATGGAGTAACGGTATTATACAGCACATCTTGAAGGAGCACGGTGCCGTGGCTTCGAAGAAAGGTGGTAAAAAGAAATAGGGGGTATTCTCTTTTTTTTGTTTTTTTTTTTTATTAATCGTGTCGGACCGCGAAGCGACCCCCATGTCTAATAAAGTTTAGCTCCCCCCCCCCTTTTTTTTGACCTTAACTTCCTCTCTCTCTCTCATTTTTCTCACTTTTTCATCTTTCTCCAGGGTTTGTTTTTTTTCTTTTTACCCGGCGCGTACCAACAACGGACAGTGTTCCTTCTAACGGACAGTGTTCCTTCTTTTTTTTTTTCCATCTCTCTAGGTGTGGCGAGGATCTGCAACACATCACATGGATGCACATTAAAAAAAAAACGTTCCCCTTTTGTTTAGACAAGTCAAAGACTCGTTCTTGCAAAAAAGAAAAAAAAAAAAAACACATCTCTTTTCAGTTGTTTGTTTCTCTTTTCTTTTTCATGTGGGGTGTCTCAAAGACCACCTTTCAACTCATATATTCTATTTTTCTTTTTTTTTTTCTTTTTTTTTTTTGTCTTTCTTTTAAACAATGCTGAGGCGCCGGGTAAAATGGACCAGACTGTGCGCATTCTGTAAAATAATCACCAGAACCAAGAGGTGGGAGGGGAAAAAAAAAAAGGAACAACATGGCAGTCACTTATGTATTTGTGGCAATCGGTGTGACTGTAGCAGTTTGCATATATTTCTATTACTTGAGGTGGCGGCGAGCCCGTTCTCAGAATGTTGTAATCACTACAGCTGTGGTGGTGCCGTTTGCACGTCAGGAGGCATGCCCCCCTGCTGCACCTGCATCCCCCCCGCATGTTGTTCAAGCTCCCCCCCCTGGGCCTTATCAGTATGCGGCACCTTCTAACCCATATGGCGCGCAGCAACCTCCTGTTGTAGAGCAGTATGCTCCACCTCCGTGTGCTTACGCCGCGCAACCAATACCTGAAGCTAAGCCTGAACACTACCCTGAGGAACACTACCCTGCCCCCTCCGCTCCACCCCTCGCGACATAGGCAGTCGCACGTCTGCTGCCTTTTACTGCTTGATTGCACTAGTAAGGAAGTGAGGGAAAACAGTTTGTTTTTCTTCTTTTTTTTTTTTTTTTTTCTTTCCAAGGTGGTGGGGATAACATGAAAATATAAGAAAAACATCAGATGTGTTGTTCGCTGTTGACCTCCTCGTCGGTCATCACCGGTAGCGCCCGAGTGGAAGAACATAATGCAGATGCTCAGGGTGACGAACAGGCAGCAAACTGCACGAGCGCAGAAACTTGGTTACCCGGGACGCACCGGCTGGGGTTGAGCTGCACACCGCACGCATTAAGGACACGACGCGGAACGCAGAAGAAGCTGCAACTCGGCCGCGGTGCGCCCCCTGTAATCAAGTAGACAGTTCTTGTGCAGGGCGCCGCCAACACCGGCCTCCTTTAACTCATATTTTTTTTGCTCGAATCGCCCTGTTTTTTTTTTTTTTTTTTTTTTAAAGACTGAGAGAAGATTACCGGAAGGAAAGGATTGGAAGATATAAACGACAGCTAGGCACTACGGTGGGTAGCAGGGAACGACCCCAAAAGGGGAGCATCATAAGGTAGGCACGCCACCGCGGCGGGCCGTTGCTAACCACTTCGTTCCTATCATAGTGAATTTTCTTTAGGCGATCCTGTCACATACTGCAGGTTCCCTCAAAGACATCTTTTTTTTTTTTGCAGGAACGAGTCTTTGACTTGTCTAAACAAAAGGGGAACGTTGGCAACGTGTTTCGGGTTGACAAACTTCTCCAGGTTTTACCCGGCACGCGTTTTTTATATGGACCGGCACGTACAAACAACGGCCAGTTCCTCTTTTTTTTTTTTTTTTTTGTTTTAACAATATTATTGTCGAGACTAAAAACTAGTTGATGGCAGCGTAATGAGCTATTTTATTAGGTAAAATTCCGCTCGTGCGCACAAACAAATGGAGCGCCAAACTAGTTTTTTAACCATTAAAAGGACCATTACTAAGACCTATTGTTTTTCCCGTGATTTTTTCTTCTTTTTTTTTTTATATCTGAAATACCCCCTTTTTTTTTGCGCGAAAAGAACAAACAAACCCCCCCCCCCCCCCCCCCCGTTCTGCGCAACAGCAAATACATCCCCGGTGGCACGGTTCAACTCCGGAAGACGACAGTGGGCAGGAAGAAAAACGACATCTGTGAAGAAAAAAAAGCAAGTGAGGGAGTACAGTGTCGCGTAGCTGCCTTAGCATGTCGAAAAAGAAGTGGAATTTAAAAAAAAAAAAAAAAGAAAAGAAATAGTGTACTTTCCTATGGTTAAATTCTCGCATTTCTTTTTTTCCAGGATCATAAATAGACGGGTTCTTGGAACTTTTTTGGCCAAAACCCTCGGTCCTTCAATGGTTAAAAAAAAAGGGGGGGGGGAGGCTCTCTTCAAGTGTTTAATTCTCTTTTTTCGAGCTGATCGTCGTGCGCCAAAAAAAAAAGCTTTTTTTTTAAAAAAAAAGAGAACACGAGGAAAATGAGCCTGACAGTGTTCATCAAGGTGGAGAACAAGGAGACGTACGAGGTGGAGCTGGGAAGCCATGACACTGTGAAGGACCTGTACAGGAAGGCGGGGGAGGCTGCTGGAGTAGAGGTGGGAACCTTCCTCTTGCGATTCGAAGGTGAAGAACTGGACGAGACTCTCGGTGGGAATGAGATACAGCACCTTGGGATGTGGGAGGGGTGCGAGCTCCTTCTCTGCTGCAATGTCCGCAACACGATGTGTGTCCTTTCACGGGAGCTGTCTTCAGAAGAGACAAGGAAGGCAATAGAACAGCGATTGGAGGAGGACCCTGACCTTCTTCTTCAGGTGGAGGCAAGTGATGTGTTTCTTGAACTTTGTGAAATGGATCTCCCTTTTGAACTTCGCCACCTCAAAGTAACGGACCCTGGGAAGCGTGTGACCGCCATTGGGGAAGGCTTCCTGGAAGGATGCGAGTCCCTTGTCACACTTGACCTCATCTCTCTTCAGAGCGTTTGGGGGATTGAAAGTAAATTTCTTTATGGGTGCAAGTCATTACAGACTGTTGACCTTACCCCCTTTCGCAACATAACAAGGGTAACCTTTGCATGCCTAGCTTACTGTGAGTCCCTTACACAGGTCGATCTGGGGCCCCTTCAGAACGTGACGGATCTTGAATTCGGTTTTATGGAATCTTGCAAGTCACTGCAGACGCTTGACGTGAGCCCACTTCGAAATGTTAGGGTGATCGGTGGATGGTTCCTCAGCTGTTGCTCCTCCCTCACTTCTGTGGATCTCAGCCCTCTTCGTAACTTAACGGTTGTTGGCGACTCGTTCCTCAGCGACTGTAGTTCACTCACTTCTGTGGATCTTGGCCTTTGTGACGTGGTGTCTGTGGGTGACTACTTTCTCAGAGGGTGCGGGTCTCTAACTTCAGTTGATCTACGACCGATGCAGGACCTTCGCAGTATGGGGCGCAGCTTTCTTTCTGACTGCAGTTCTCTGACCACCGTTGACTTCGGGCACCTGAGGGAGAGGGTCGCAGATGTCGGAGAGGGTTTCATGCACAACTGCAACGAGATACCCATAGAGGAGCGACGACCGCCGTCTCGCGTTCGTTGTACTGTGTGTTGAACCGAACAGAAAAGCAACAGTGATTATGTGTGTGGGTTAAGTCGGAAGTCTCAGAGGCTGAGCGGCGCTCGACCCCTAAGAATCGACGACCGACGCTTTGAAAAAAAAAATCTTCGTGAGTGAATAAAAAAAAAAAAAATAAATAAAAAAAAGATCCGGTTTCCCTTAGAGGCTACCGGGTACTTTTTTTTTTTTTTTTTTTTGAGTTCTTTCTTTTTCTTTTTCGTTCGGAAAAAGAAGATACAAAAAGGGGGGGGGGGGGGGAAGGGGGAAAAGAAAAGAAAAGAAAAATGCAACCTGCTATAGCGGTAGGCATCGCTGTGACTGTGGCCTGTGCACTTTATATGTATTACAGGCACTGGCAAAGTGTGCGTCATCGGGATCTAGATGATTCCGAAGGTGTTTGTTCCCCAATAGTATCCCCCCCGCCGCTTCCTTCGGGTCCTCCTGCTGGGCCTTATCAGTATGCAGCCGCTTCTAACCCATATGCCGGGCAGTATGCTCCACCTCCGTGTGCTTACGCCGCGCAACCGGTACCTGAAGCTGCGCCGCAGCCCTACCCTGAGGAACACTACCCTGCCCCCTCCGCTCCACCCCTCGTGCAGTAAGCGGGGGTTGTGCGAGAACGTACATTTATTCTCCTCCCTCTTTTTCATTTCTTTTTTTTTTTCTTTTTTTTTTTTTCTATCTTCTCCCATTGATGTAAGGGTCTTGTGTTAACATGTGTTGAGGGCAAACCTAAACAAAAAGAAAAAGAAATTCGATAATTTAAAGGAAGCCGGTGGGGGGCGCCCTGCGCAAGCACCATCTACTTGATTACAGGGGGCGCACCAGCTTCTTCTGCGTTCCGTGTCGTGTTCTTAATGCGTGCGGTGTGCAGCTCAACCCCAGCCGATGCGTCCCGGGTAGCCAAGATTCTGGGTCCGTGCAGTTTGCTGCCTATTCGTCACCCTGAGCATCTTCTTCTCCACTCGGGCGCTACCGGTGATGACCGACGAGGAGGTCAACAGCGAACAACACATCTGATGTACTTCTCTTTGTATTTTCATGTTATCCCCACCAACTGAAAAAAAGAAAAAAGAGAAAAGAAAAAGAAAAAAAGAAAAGAACCTTTTTTTACCGTGTTTGTTTTTCCAGACCACGTAATCTGCCTTGAAAAAAAAGAAGGGAATGTTTCTCATTCATCCGCCCCTGAAAACTGGACTTTTTTTTTTTTTTTTTTTTTTTTTTTTTGCAGATTTTTGAACATCATTCCCCCCGCACTCTCTTCCCTTCCTTTTTTTTTTTTTTTTTTTTTTTGCTCTCGCCAAATATAATAAAAAGGAGAAGAGAAAAAAAAAAAAAAAAAGTTAATGCGAGCCTGCTTCGCAATCGCCTGCCTGGCAACAGCCACGGCGGAGCTGCTCGGTGAATGTAGCAATGACGATGTGGTCCATTTCACAATCAGCCTGCGACAGGGAAACATGGAGTGGTTGGCACGAGAATGGTCTGAAGTGGTAGAAGACGTTAAAGGCCCTAGGTGGAGGGACTTTCAAACTATGGCTAAGATAAACGAGAAAACAGGTGCTTCTAAGCCGGACATGAGCTCCGCAAAAGAATGGGCCCGCACACATGGGTTCACGATCGTGTCCTCCCACCCCGACACCCTGAATATGCTCGGGAGCATATCAAACATTAAAACCGCTTTACAACCCAGCGAAACCTTCCACCGCTACTCGCTCCCTGGAAGACGCATTGTTCCCACAACGATTAAAGAACCGCACCTCAAACAGCTACCAGAGTTCATAACAGCTGTTCATGGATTGTTCAAATACCCGTTTTTGACGAGAACAAGACGCAACAAGGCACAGGCCCCGCTCAAGGCGTCCATTTCCCCGCAAACAATTCGCCAGCAATACAACATTACTGTGCAGAATTCGGTGATGGGAAACATTAGTGTAGGACAGATGTCGTTCTGCCCGGTGGGGATCAACGACTGCAACCAGTTCTGCAAAGATGGGAATTTAAACTGCGAGCTGAAGGCGTCGGATGTAAAGGGACCCTCGAGCGAGGTCAAGCCCTGCGATGAAGCTGACATGGACGTTCAAATGAGCTTTGCAGCAGGACCCGGCTTGCCTGTTACTGTAGATGGAGGGTTCACAAACCTTGTAGAGTGGGCGACAAGCTGGCTCAACGACCCCAACGCCGCGCTGGCAGAATCCCTAAGCTACGGAACCCCCGAATCGACAAAATCTCAAACAGACTCGTTAAACACCGTTCTGATGAAACTCGGAGTTGCTGGGAAAGCGGTTTTCGTGTCGTCCGGCGACGCTGGCGCAGCAGGCGCGTCTGGTTGCAACGGAAAGTTCAACCCTGACTGGCCTGCCACGTCACCTTATGTAACGGCTGTCGGTGCCACGCAGTCCACACCCGGTTCAGCTTCCCCGCTTAAAAACCCCTCCAACCTCTGCACTAACGAAGTTGGCCCTTGTGTTGGATCCGGTGTTGAAGAAGCTGTTTCGACCAATCTTTCAATGTTTACGTCTGGCGGAGGTTTCTCAGATGTGTACTCGCCCCCTTCCTGGCAGAGTGATGTTGTGATGGGCTATTTGTCGAGCGGTGTCCGCCTGCCTCCTGCGGGCTTGTGGAACAAGAACGGTCGGGGGTACCCTGATATCGCGGCATTCGGCGGGCAAAACCTCGTTATCAACGAGAAGAAGGTCGGTCAGGATGGGGGCACCTCAGCATCGTCACCCATTTGGGTCGGGGTGTGGGGGCTTCTTAACTCCGCGGCTTTGAAGAAATCTGGTAAACCGCTGGGCCCTGCAGCGCCTTACCTTTACTACATGCACGGAAAGGCACCCCATTGTTTCAATGATATTGTGACCGGTGACAATATGTGTCCCTTCGAGGGGGCTGACTGCAGGGCGTGCAACGGCTTCGTCACCACTAAAGGGTGGGATCCTGTTACCGGGCTGGGGACGCCCAATGTGCAGTGCATGCTGTCCTTTGTGGAGAGTGATCTGTAAGGAGGGAAAAGAAATTGTTGTTGTGATTTTTTCGACTGAATATCAACTCCATTGCACCCCCCCCCCCCCCCCCCCCGACAGGATTAAGCGTTACAATGATTCCTGATTCTCTGTCCTCTCTCTGATTCTTTATCTACCAATTTGCATGTTTCATTTTTTTTTTTTTTTTTAATTCAGTCGAAAAAAAAAAAAAAAGCGGGGGATTTTTTTTGTCTTTTCTTTTCTTTGCTTTATTGCGGGGGGAGAAAAAAAAAAATCCCCCTTTCCCCAAGAGTGCATTTTTTTTTTTCTTTTTCTTGTTTTCTTTCCACCCCTCCCCTCCCTCCCACTTCATGTTTATCCTCAAACAGCGCGCAGATGTTATATGTTCGCCTTTTTTTCCTTTTTTTTTTTTTTGGAATAAACTTATTTACCCGCCCCACCCCTATCAATTCTACTCCATTGCGCAACACGCCCAACAGGTGTGGGTGCGGGGAGGGGGGGGTCTTGAACCCGACGGAGGGCCTGTCTGCATGGTACGCGTTGGTGTGTCCATCCCGGTAATAGGCGATGGGCGGTTCGTGGTTGCGCGAAAGCTGGACGAAGGCGCATTCGGTGACATTTTCGTGGGGCACGACAACTCGAGGCAGAAAGAGGTTGCCATCAAGATTGAGCTGGCGCGGTCCAAACACCAAATGCTGAAATCTGAGGTCAAGGTTTTCAAAATGCTCGGAAACAGCGAGAAAAAAGGCTTCCCCGAGATGCTCTACTCAAACTTCGGCTCAGAAATCAACGTCCTCGTAATGAGCCTCATGGGCCCCAACATCGAAGTCCTATTCTGCTACTGCGGGAAAAAATTCTCGTTAAAAACAATATGCATGCTCGCAGACCAGATGATTCGCCGCGTAGCAGCGTTGCATTCCATTGGGATTTTGCACAGAGATCTTAAACCGGAAAACATGGTGATGGGAATAGGAAGATGCGCGCACCGGTTACATCTCATTGACTTCGGGCTTGTAAAAAGCTACCAGGACTCCAAAAAACGTCATTTACCCTACAGGGACGGACGGCCATTGATAGGAACAGCTAGATACTGTTCTCTATGGACGCACGAAGGTATCGATCAGTCTAGAAGAGACGATTTGGAATCGATTGCTTTCATTGTTCTTTATTTGTACAGTGGGAAGTTGCCGTGGATGGGTATACCGGCTACGTCGGAGGACCCTAATATGCTGATTTGGAGGAAAAAGCAGACGTCCCTCGAGACGCTGTTTGCCGGGACCCCGCAATGCTTGAAGAACTTCGCCACTACCGTCCGAAAGCTTCGCTTCGACGCGGCCCCCGACTATCTGGCGCTCCGCGAACTGTTCTCGGAGAATTTTACCTCTTACGACTGGGCCTACGACTGGCGGGTTCACTACGAAAGAAGTCGGGAGGATAAATGATGGGGGGACTTTTACAAGCCCCTGTTTTTTTTTCTTTCTTTTTTTTTTTTTTTTTTTTTTTTTTTTTTTTTTTTTTTTTTTTTTTTTTTTTTTTTCTGTTCCCCAAGCATATGTAATCTACAAGTAAGAAGGTACGTCAGTTGGCAAAAAAAAAAAAAAAAAAAAAAAAAAAAAAAAAAAAAAAAAAAAAAAAAAAGCCAGCGCAGAGAAAAGAAAAGGGTGGCCCGACCCCCTTCGTTGCCTGACTACGTACCCGCAGCACATGCAACCAAAGATTGACATTATTCTTTTCTTTTCTTTTTTTCTTCTTATGATCAAAAAAAGAAAAAAATGTTGGGCAGCTATGCATTACAAATAATAATCTCTTTTGTAAGGAAGAATATTTGTAGGCAACCTATAGGTTTTATTTAGGATTCTTTTTAGGATGCCCTTGCTCCAAGGATCTGGGTTGAAATTGAAGTGGTGACATGACCCCTCTCCACTACCCAATGTGGAAGCAGGTTGCCCAGTTGCATACTTCATCATTTTCGACACTCTCGTTTTTGATTCCCAAAAGCTCCTAAGAAGTAAGCCTTAAAAAAAAAAAAAAAAAATTGTAGGTACATACATTACGGGGAAAAAAAAATAAAATTACCCCCCCCCCCCCCCCTTCCGTTTTCATTTCTTTGAAAAAAAGTTCAAAAACTTTTATTTTCAACAAGGGGGGGGGAGGAAAAAAATGGATGTTGAAGGCGCGTCCCTCACCGGATCGACGAGGCAGGGCAGGGTCAAGCGGCTTTCCCAGACGAGAAATGTTAGTGCGAGCACAGCTGGGCAGAACGACGAGGAAGAGAACACCGTTCTGAGGAGGATGATGTCCGTGCAAGTGGTTGTGACGCTGCTGTGCCTCGTGAGCATAGTGGCGAGCAGTACCTCTGCAACGTTATTCATGATGCAAGAAAGCGAGAGCGCAGTGGAGCTAACGCGCGACAGCGGCGACAGGGCCACGAACAGTTGTTTCGAAAACGCGGAGAGCAGCTTGCACGAGGTGTCCGATTCGCTATTGGCTGCGAAGTCAAACGCTGTGCTGTCGATGGTCCGCGACTTCACCCACCTTACGCTTTTTGAGACCACTAGGATACGAACGCTTCTTGCGACGACCTTCCGTGGGCAGGACACATCTATATGGAGTGTTTTGTCACAATTCTCCCCGCAGTTATATACGGCGCTTGTCACCCAGCTTCCTCGGGGCCTCGCTTTAGCGGGAATCGGTAGCAACAACGACAAGCTACTTCTCTTCGCGAGCGTTCAAAACTTCAACTTCGCCATTGTCAACAACGGTTCACAGGGTAGTTCCACCCAACACCTCTTGGACCACGAGACGGGGTATTACGACGGCAGGGTTCTGCGAAACTCCTCCTTGGCGCCGAATACAGTGTCGGGATATCTGTTGGCGTCAAACAACATTGTTGAGCTGAACGAGTCAAAGTACGGCAGTGTCATCCCGTTCGGGAATTATGTAGGGTGCATGCTTACCACGCATGTTCAAGATAACCTTGGGAACAAGCTGTATTTGTATTTTTCTATTACGCTTCCGAAGATTTCGAGCTTTTTGAAACAGCTCGTGCAGGATGCGAGGGTGTCCGGGAGTGAGATGAGGATGTACACGTGCACTTCCACCTCGTGGATCCCACCAGCGATGAAGGCGAAGAACGTAACGTTCAACATTATCGGCGACGAGGAGCGCATTTTAACCGGCGTGTCGGACGGCGAAGCCAGCGGTCTAGTCGGCAGTAGCTTCCGGTACCTGTACGACCACGAGGCAACGGATCCCCTAATTCAACGTATCGCTACGAAAATATCAGGCGAATACGAACGTGTTGAAACCATGAAACTTGTCACCTACCACATAGCTAGAAACGAGTCAACAAACGACACAGAAAGGCATCTCGTGAGGGTTAAGCAAATCTCCGACGCGGCCATCGGGATAAACTGGTGGTTTGTCATCAGCATCGATGCTGAAAACGTTTTTGGGTCCATCGAACAGCACGCGCTGCAGGTGCAGCTTGCCATCGAGGATGATAAAGCACACGTTCAGGACGAAGTCGACGAGAAATTGTTGATCACGGTGATGGTCATATTGGGTATCGCCGTGTTTTTGATCTTCCTGTCAGCCGGTGTTACAAAGGTGATCCTCAACCCGCTGTTGGAACTTGTTGAGGACATGCAACACGTCTCACAAATGAGCCTTGACAAACAGGTTTCCAACGGGCTCTCATCGCTGTTCGAGGTTCGGAAAATGCAGCGCAGCTTCAACAGAATGAAGCGAAACCTGAAAGACTTCAAGGCGTACGTCCCGAACGCGTTGCTAAACAGCAACAACGATGTCTCACCCGTCGAGCCCCCAACAGGCATCGTGTCGGTTGTATTCACCGACATTACCAAATCAACCGAATTGTGGGAACTCTCTGTAACTGGTATGAACATAGCAATGGAGCTTCACAACGAAATAATGCGTTCAGCGGCGGGCGACTTCGATGGATATGAGGTTAAAACAATCGGAGATGCCTTCATGGTGACCTTCAGCGATCCATTCGACGCTCTACAATTCTGCTTCACCGTTCAGTCGCTCCTCTCAACTCAAGAATGGCCCGCTGAACTGTGCCTGGACGCCAACGGTTTAAAAGTCAGAATGGGCTGCCACATAGGCCACACCATTCCCGAAGAAAACCCTTTAACAGGAAGGCGCGACTACCGAGGGCCAGCAGTGAACATAGCATCTCGATGCGAGGGAAAAGCAGCGCCTGGAACCGTTTGCATAACCCAGAACATGCTTAACTCAGTACAAGACGGCCTCGCATCACTCGGACCGACAAAGGTAGAAGACATCGGACTGCAAAAACTGAAGGGAATCGATGGGGAAAACAGGTTGTTCCTCGCGGTACCCGCGTCGCTAGGCGACAGGTTGAAATCGAGTAATGTTCGACAAATGGCGTACGAACTGGATGTGGTGGCAGAAGCGTCGCCACACTCCGGAGGGATCTCACACAATTCATCGGGAAACTCTGGATTTACCCATGGAAACATGCTTCCCGCTGCACGAGCATCGATTCCTTTAAAAAAAACCGGTTTAACTCTGGTGAGCGGGCAGGCAACCATTGCAGTGTGCAGCATTGATGTGAAAGAGGAAAATGAGATCTTCGATGGGTGTAATGCTATGATTCGGTCGGTCATAGAGGCAGCAAGCCAGACGGACGGTGTACTCGGTTTTGTAACAGGTAGGGAGATGACTGTCTCATGGAATACTTCAAAGGGGTGTAAACTCCATGCTACTGCAGCGTTGAGGTTTGCTTCGCAACTACACCGCAGGGCATCGCCCTACATGACCGTTGGCCTCGCTACCGGAGACATCCTTTACGGGAATGTGGGGACGCAGACAAGACGGTTCAACATAATATTCGGGAGGACGCTGCATGCAGCTTCGTCTGCATGTTCGCTCGCCAGGCATTTCGAGGCGTTTTGTATTTTCTCCGACTGCACTTCCGATGGGAGGTGCAATGCAAATCCTGCCATTTCCCCCTTCGTACGGCTTTTGGATATTTGGTTCGACACCAGCACCTCGACAGTCATCCCTTTTTACGAGCTGCTCAGCGAAAAGCTGATGACGCAGCTTGAGGATGCTTGGGGGACAATTTCCGGGAGGTGTGTTGATTTTTTTTTTTTTTTTTTTTTAAATTAATACCTACCCAGTGATGCTGCTTTGGATGAACATAATCAAGTTATCCGGGAAGCTATTCAAGGCCTGCCTGGTGCGTTCGAAAAACTGAGCGTTATATTCACATTGAACACTGAGGACAAACCTCTGGCGGTATGGGGAAGGGGATAATAAAAAAAAAAAAACTATCACAGAAACTTATCAAGCTCCTCTCCAAGGTATCCAACAAAACCCCAGAGGTGGGCAAGTGCTATCGAACCAGGGTTAGTTTCAACTATGATTTACCTGCTGGCGCTCTTGATTCTGAGGATGTGGGTTTGTAAGGGAATGTCTATCTCTTTTTGTTTCTTCCTTTTTTTTTTTTTGCAAATAACAATGGACCCACCCGTGCGAAACCAGGGGGAAGAAACTAAAGGGAGGAGGATATCGGGGTGCACGGCGGAGTGAACAAGGGACGGGAAAGGCTTTTTTTTTTATTTACTTTCGTTTCTTTCATGTTCACTGGGAACCACGGAGAGGTAGGGGGAAAAAGAGGTGAAAAGAAATTCAAGAAAGTGGGGGGGGAGGGAGGGCTATTAAAACTTGAGAGGAAGAGTTTTTTTTTTTTTTTTTTGACTTTGTCAAACAAACAAAAGGGGGAATATGCTTTTTCGGGTTATAAACTACTCCAGGTTTCTACCCGGTCTTTTGTGTATGAGTTAATCTGAGGTGTGTCTTGATCTCTTTTTTTTTTTTTTTTTTTTTTTTTTGGTGGTGGGGATAACATGAAAATATAAGAAAAACATCAGATGTGTTGTTCGCTGTTGACCTCCTCGTCGGTCATCACCGGTAGCACCCGAGTGGAAGAACATAATGCAGATGCTCAGGGTGACGAACAGGCAGCAAACTGCACGAGCGCAGAATCTTGGTTGCCCGGGACGCCCCGGCTGGGGTTGAGCTGCACACCGCACGCATTAAGGACACGACGCGGAACGCAGAAGAAGCTACAACTCGGCCGCGGTGCGCCCCCTGTAATCAAGTAGACAGTTCTTGTGCAGGGCGCCGCCAACACCGGCCTCCTTTAACTCATATATTTTTTTTTTTTTCTTTTCTTTTTTTATTTAATTCCGCAAAGTTACATGAGGGGAAAAAAAGTGCCGTAAATACGAAGTTCAAAAAAAAAAAAAAAAAAGATTCGCTTTCCAGTACTTGAACCGGCGTAGAGAAACGAGTGAGACAACATAGCCACTTCTTTTTAAAGCGTTCAAAACATAATTCAGCATTGCGCCGATAATTGTAGTCAATTAGAAAATTTAGCCTTTTTTTTTGCAGCAGTTTTCTTGGTGTCCGAATTTCCCTCATTTAACTTTACAAAAAAATTAAATAAAAAAATATCTACTAAAATAAAAAAATCAGTTAGATTTCTTTTACTCGGAATGTTTTTTTTTTTCCCACTCGCTTCGCAAATTAAACTACTCGTGAAAAAAAAAAAAAAAAAAAAAAAAAAAAAAAAAAACATTCCTCGTAAGAAAATCAGGTAATCTGATTTTTTATTTAGTAAATAGTCATACTTATAATCCTCCCCCCCCCCCCTTTTTTTTCGTGCGAAACAACTAAAAAGGAGACTTTTTTTTTAAAAGTTTTTGTTACCCATATTTTAAAAAATGGTTCAAAATGCATGATGAAAAAAAAATTTTTTTTTTTTTTTTTTTAAAAACCTGAATTCGTTTTTCTTTTTTTTTGGCGCATACGAACCGTTTGGAAGAGTCATCGAGAAGTTAATGGACGTGGCCAAGGCACACGCACTAAGGGTTGGGCCTAGTAGGCAATCATTTTATGACCGACATATAGTAGAAAAAAGTTGCGAAAAGAAAAAAGAAAAAAAGGAACTATGAGGCCGAAGCCTTATAAACTAACGAACCCACTGACGGGGAGGGGGGAGAAGGAAACGAAACGAGAGGAAGAAAGCGAAGAAATGGTCCAACAATTTTGCGCAAAAAACCTGAATGGGACCTGCGCGAACAGTTCTGTCCTTGTGGTGCCAATATTTCCGACTCCCCCCTCTCCCTACCCCGGAAAACTCTCTCTCTTTCTCTATTTCATATTTTTCTTCCTTTTTTTTTTAAAAGAAAAAAAAGTTTAAACAAGCGACGATCTCTTTCTCCTTGATATCTGCAAATTTAAAAAAAAAAAAAAAAAAAAAAAAAAAACGGTTATTAATAAGCCATAATGTAACTCGAGTTTCCGGACCTTGTGATGACGAGTGTTAAATTATGGCTCAAAGCAAGAAAAAAAAAAAAAAAAAAAAAAAAGAAAGAAACAACAAACACTCCTGTAGTGGAGTTTCCTCCATGTCACATCCTTGCTCGGCTGGAGGGGACATTTTTTCTTTTATTTTCTGTGTTGGAAGCGCCACGAAGCAAGAAAGAAAATAGCGTAACTGAATGGAAAGAAGTTCTTTTTTTTTTTTTAACAGGCATGGAGTTGAACCTCCGGAAGACGGTGGTTATCGGGAAGTGTGCGATCCACGTCGGTAGTGAGGTGGACGGAAGAAGAAGGAAGGTGCGGCTCAGCACAGTCTGCAAGCATAAGGCCTTGGGCACTATGCTGAATACAACGGCATGCGGCACGATTTGGAATGACGCTGCGGTCGCAGCGAGGCAGAAAGTGGACAGGCTGGCTTCGACCCGGCTGTCTTTCCGGAGGAAGGAAAGTCTCATCAGAACTCATATTATGCCGGGCCTGTTGTACAGCTCGAGTTTCTCCCCACCGAGTGACTGGAGCCTCAGTCAGCTTAAGGGCTCGGTCGTGAAATGCCTGTGGGGCCCACTATAGGGGAAGGTCTCCGGACGTGGTACTGTCGATCCTGGCGCGAGCGCACCGTGTAGACCCGCTGTGTGCCGTGGTGTACAGCGCCTTGATGATGCTGAGGAGGTGCTGGCTGAAGCGAGACGGGGCAATGGCGGCATGGACGCAGTTGGCACAAGCGTACGGGACTTCAGGGCAGGTGAAGCCGAGGGGGGTCGTAGGAAATGTGCTCCTGAGGTGTCTCCCGGCGATCGGTTGGAAGTGGGAGAGGCTGGCGAGCTGGCACAAAGGAGGGAACCCTGGGCATGACCTCAGGGAGGCTCTACGGAGGATGAGGACATCGGGAATCGTGAAGGCGCGAAGCACAATGGCCGGGCTAGGGTTGGGCGCGGCCCCTACAACGAACGCTTACTGGATGAAGTGCTGCGCGCGCAGGCCGATCGAAGTGTGGCGGGTGAGGAGGATAATCGCCTGGGCGGTGCCGTACCTCAGCCCGTATGCGAAACAAGTTTTGCTCACCCCTCCTGAGGAGCCTGATGAGGAGGGAGGTGAGAGGGACGAGGGAGACGACCATCCGGGTAGAGGGAGGACGGACAAAGCGGCGGGTACGCTCAATTGCGACGTTTGTGATGCTACGAAGGGCAGCACGGTCAGGCTGCTGCGACACCAGCTATGGGAGTGCTTTGGAGGTGCAGAAGAAGGAAGCGTATACCGGTCTGGTCAGGAGCGAAAGGTGGCCGGTATGTTTGGAACTACACGGGGTCCTCCCGAGGAAGGTCGTGTTCCGCGGTTTGGAGAGGCTGCAGAGGTATTTGGCAGAGGTGGTGAGGCGCAGGGACGATGCTCTGGCGGTGAAGCGGTTCGCGGTTGAGAAGGAACCGCCGTGGATGGTGACGACTCAAGGAAGGCGTTTCGAGGCGCCAAAGGTTGTGGAACTGTACAAGCTCAAGCTGACCCCGCAACTCAGGGAGTATGGTGATCAGGTGCTGAGATGGCTGGCTGCGCTGCGGTGGGCGGAGGAAGGAACGTCGATCGAGCTGGCGATTAACTTCGAGTGCTACACAAAGAAGACGTTGGGGGTCAACGTCAACACGACGATTGACATCGACAAGAAGGCGGTGAGGATCCTGGATACGCCACAAGCGACATGGATGAGGGAGAAGAGGAGACGCGCTTTTCCGGCGCAGTCATGCAAGAACGTGAGATCACTACGATCCATTGGCCGCGACCACGTCGTTGGTGTTGATAGGAGGGCCCTGTTTGCATGGATTGGAAGATATAAACGACAGCTAGGCACTACGGTGGGTAGCAGGGAACGACCCCAAAAGGGGAGCATCATAAGGTAGGCACGCCACCGCGGCGGGCCGTTGCTAACCACTTCGTTCCTATCATAGTGAATTTTTTTTTTTCCTTTTATCTTTCCACACTTTCAGTTACAGAAAACTGCATTATGTTCCGTGTGTGTAGACAACAACAACAAAACAAAAAAACAAAAAACTCTCTTCTTTTTTTTTTTTCTCGCCCATTCTACCATATATATGCCTATTCTGATGTAGATTTTCTCTTTTTCCTTTTTTCTTTTTTTTTTTTTTTTTTGGTGGCGGGATAACATGAAAATATAAGAAAAACATCAGATGTGTTGTTCGCTGTTGACCTCCTCGTCGGTCATCACCGGTAGCGCCCGAGTGGAAGAACATAATGCAGATGCTCAGGGTGACGAACAGGCAGCAAACTGCACGAGCGCAGAATCTTGGTTGCCCGGGACGCACCGGCTGGGGTTGAGCTGCACACCGCACGCATTAAGGACACAACGCGGAACGCAGAAGAAGCTACAACTCGGCCGCGGTGCGCCCCCTGTAATCAAGTAGACAGTTCTTGTGCAGGGCGCCGCCAACACCGGCCTCCTTTAACTCATATATATATATATATATATATATATATTTTTTTTTTTTTTTTTTTTTCAAAACAGAATTATTTCAGTCCGAAGAAATAGATTGCACCAATCGTCCACAATAGCGCTGATACAGCATCCGAAGCGGAGGCGAAGCTCCAAAAAGGGAGCATTCTTTTTTCTCTCTTTCTTTTTCTTTTTTTCTTTTTTCTTTTTTTTTTTTGGGGCTGAAAAAACATTGAGTGAAAACGGGTTTGCGAAATGTAGGTATCCTCTCTATTCTTCTTTTCTTTTCGTATTTCTTTCTTCAACCCTGCAGGGAAAACCAGGTTTATAGTTTTTTTTTTTTTTTTTTCTTTTCCCTGCTCCGTCCAAAGTGCATTGTGTACTTTCTATTCACCCTCCCACCATATAATATTTTTATAATTTTATATTTTTGAAAAAAGCAAAAACTACGGGGGGGGGAAAAAAAGGTAACCCCTTCCTCTTTGTTTTTTAACAAAAACAAGAGAAAGGAGGTTCATCAAAAAAAGGGGGGGGGGGGAGATGACTTATATTGACAAAAAGAATGGCAGAAGAAACATCGACTTAAAGATGCCTGGATCATGAAAGAAAAAAAAAGAAGAGGGGATGGGGGGGGGGGGGGGGGTTAACGACGCAGAACTGTAATTATTGTCATGGCTCAGCACAAGACAAAAAAAAAAATTGATTTTGCACGAGGGTAAGGGTATCGTTGCATTCCGTGAATCCCCAGGTAGTCAAACAACTCCACAAGAGTGTTGCTTTCTGGATTGCCATGTGTGGCCTACATTTAAGAGGTAGTTTTTTTTTTTTTTTTTTTTTTTTTTTTTTTTAAAGAAAAAGGAAAAATGTTTAAATGTAAGTTTCTTTGTTTGTAGAGATCCTCTCTTTTACTAAAAAATCTTACACAACTGGGAGCCCCTACAAAGGGCCTCCTTTTTTTGTTTCCCCCCCCCCTTTTTTTTCTTTTCTTTTTTTGTTTTCTGTTTTTCTGTTTCCATTTTTCGTCTGGTCTGTAGGTGAGACTGTCCAACAGGGCGCCAGTGTCCCTTCTGCGGAACTACTCTAGCTACGATCCGAAAAGAGGAAAGAAATTAAATTTCTGATGATGGTCAGGAGAAAACTGTAAACCGGTTCAAAAAAAAAAAAAAAAAAAAAATAGCTATTTATTGCTAACAAATTATGAGCCATTATTTAAGTCGAGTTAAATAATGGCTCATTTGGCGGCAAGTAAGTCGTTTTTTTACTCTTCATTTGAGTCACTCACTCTTCACTGCTTTCACTGCTGTTTTTTTGCATGGCACCACTAAAATCGAGACAACTTTTTTTTTTCACGCAGCTCAGCCTTTTTTTGGGGTTGCTATTTCGCCGTGGCATTTTAAGGGAAGTAAAGCACTTATTCCCACTTTTAAGGGCCGGAATGGCCAAAAATAGTCAAAATACCCCAAAAAAAAAACTTTCAGGGGGTTGGGTACATTTCTTTCCACGACAGGACCCATTTTTTCACTCTGACGCCCCATAATTTAACTCCAAAATCTCATAATTTAAATTATGGCCGTTTCGCGTTAAATTATGAGGCCCCTAGTGAGTGAAGAAAATGACGAAGAGTGAAATAAAAAAAAAAAACCCCCACTTAGTGTTCAATCAAAGCCCTATTTTTTTCTTTTTTTTCTCCCCCCCCTGTATCACAAACAAACTGTGGAATTCTTTTTTTTTCCCCCCTCTTGTCTGCGGCAGTCTATAATGCCAGTTATTGTGATCGATTACTTCTTTTGTTTTTTTTTTCTTCCCCCCTCCCGCAGCGAAAATCTTTTTTTAAAAGATCTTCCCCTCCCTTTTCTTTTTTTTTTTTACTTTCTTGTTCGTTTCTGTTGGCACTCTTTTTTGTTTTTATTTTTTTTATTATTATAAACAAAAAAAAGGAACAATTATTTTATTTTCACTTCACGCACACGCCACACAAGTAGCAAAAAAAAAAAAAAAAAAAAAAAAAAAAAAAAAAAGAATATTCAACAACTGAGACACACTATTGTACCGGGGGCATTAAGTAAATTAGTTTCTCCAAAAAAAAAAAAAAAAAAAAAGGAGACGCGCTAACCATAAGCGTTCCCGTTCGCAATAGAGTCTTCGCTTTTTTTTTCTTTTTTTCTTTTTTTCTTTCTCTATTTCCCTCCTCTTTTTTTTTTTTTTTTTTTCCTACCTTGGCCCTCCTTCCTATATTTCTTGTGTTTTTTTCTTCTTCTTCTTCTTCTTCTTTTTTTTTTTTTTTTTTTTTTTTTATAGCATGTTTTCGGTTTTAAACACTTCTCACGGGGTAATGTCCACCGGGCATGTGTGGGATGCGGAACGAATGGCCTCTCTTGCGACCTTATTTGACAAAGCTGATTCTCTTGTCAGAGATATAATTCAGGTCAAACTCTAATTCAGCTGCACGCTGTTTGTGTGAGACTACGATGTTGGAAGACCTGCAGGGTGACAAAGGACGTCTGATCGAGACTTGAATCGGGTGTAAAAGTATTTGCGTGACGCAACGAAAGCACTTTTCCAGATTTTGCTGCGTACGCTTACGAAGCTCTGGGGGGGGGGTAGGGGGGGGGGGTCATAACGGGGTCGTTTTTTGCCCTTTTTCAGGCTCTTCGCCAAGGGCATTTTGGGCCCTTAAAAAAACTGTAACCACCCCAAAAGTGCCCACAAATCACCCAAACCCCCGTTTCCCGATGGTTTCCGGCAGAAGTGCCCAGAATCATG
>OZ025762.1:0-41129 GCA_964019335.1 Diplonema japonicum
GGGTTTGCGGTTGCGGGTTTGCGGGTTTGCGGGTTTGCGGGTTTGCGGGTTTGCGGGTTTGCGGGTTTGCGGGTTTGCGGGGTTTGCGGGTTTGCGGGTTTGCGGGTTTGCGGGTTTGCGGGTTGCGGGTTTGCGGGTTTGCGGGTTTGCGGGTTTGCGGGTTTGCGGGTTTGCGGGTTTGCGGGTTTGCGGGTTTGCGGGTTTGCGGGTTTGCGGGTTTGCGGGTTTGCGGGGTTTGCGGGGTTTGCGGGTTTGCGGGTTTGCGGGTTTGCGGGTTTGCGGGTTTGCGGGTTTGCGGGTTTGCGGGTTTGCGGGTTTGCGGGTTTGCGGGTTTGCGGGTTTGCGGGTTTGCGGGTTTGCGGGTTTGCGGGTTTGCGGGTTTGCGGGTTTGCGGGTTTGCGGGTTTGCGGGTTTGCGGGTTTGCGGGTTTGCGGGTTTGCGAAATATTCCAAAACAGACAATCAAGTTCCAACCTGGGAGGAAGGCATGGGTTTCTCTTTTTCTTTATGGGAGGGAGAGGGGAAGAAGAAGAAGCAACTCCAAATGATAAAAATTCAAAAATAAAAATCTCAAAAAAGGCTTAAAAGAAGAAGAGGCAAATTCAAAAACATACTAGGGAGGAATGAGTGGGGCAGGGGGTAAAATTTAGGAGGGGGAAAGAGGGAGAATCAAAAAAGGGGAAAGGGGCAGAGTGGCCAATGTCCATGCGAAAAAGCATAGAGCGGGGGAAGAAGAAAATCAAAAACAGGAAAAACACATCACCACAAAAGAAAAAAGAAAAAAAAAAAAAAAAACGTCGACCGAGATGGTTCCACTTCAAAAAGAAAAAGAAAAAGAAAAACAGAAAAATAAAAAAAAAAAAAAAAAAAAGGAAAAACAAAAAGAAAAAAAAAAAAAGGAAAAAAAAAAAAAAAATCTAAGTGGTTCTATCTAGCCTGGCCGTTGTAGCACCTGTTCCCTATTCTTTTATTTTTCCCTTTTTTTTTTTTCTCAGAAAAAAAAAAAAAAGTTTCACATCTTCCTATGGCGGGGGAGAACAGCCCCCCACACCCCCGCTGGCCTATCTGGCCAGCGAGCCTTTGGACCTCTTCTTGTGGGGTATGGGCCCCACCCGTGCCCTCCCCGACTCGAGCTGCAGCCAAGCCACCGCACTGTTCACCGGGGCCCAGTTCTCCTTGTTGCGCACCTTGACCGCGTCCCGCACCAGGTCGTCGCTCCCCAGCTCTTCCATCAACCTGTGCTCCGCCAAGAACTTGAACTGGGGCCCGGTCATCCCCTTGAGCTCACCCCTGCATATGTTGGCTTCGACCACGGTGCCATCCGCCCCCGTACCCTTCAGATAGATGTAGCCACCCTCCACACAATCCGAGTCAGTACTGGCCGATCGGGCCCGGGCCCGCTTCTTGTCCTTCTTGCTCCACTTCAGCTCTTCCAGGGTGGGGAGGTCCGTGGCAACCACCTCAGGCCGCCTCTCCCTGTCTTCCTCCTTCTTCCGGGCCAACAGCCCAAGGTACCTCTCAAAGGAGACGTCCTCGAACAACCCCGGGACCGTCACCACCGCTGACTGCAGGTCGACCTCTTCAACACCCATCTTCCGCAGATGGTCCTGGACAGTGCGCCTCGTCTCCTTCTCGCAGGGCCCCCTCCCCTCGTAGACGTCGAGGGTGACCTTCCTTCCATCCCTCACCCACGCCTTCACTTTGATCAGGTCCTTGACCTTTCCCACTGGGGCCCTTATCCTTGCGTCGCACCTCTCCAAGAACTCACGTAGTGTCACCTTGGTAGCGCCGGCTCCCGCCGCAATGCCCACTACCCCTTCCTTCCCCGGTGTCGGGTGGTGTCTGCACCCCCGGGTCTGCAACTTGACCACCCCCCATGCCGTTTCCAGAGTCCCCTTGAGCACGCCACCCTTGAAACGAACAGGTTGCACCGCCGAACACCCACACGCATACGTGATCTGGAAATCCTGGACCGTCCTCGGGAACTCGAACTCGCGGTATGTTTCCGACTTCTGCACCTCACAACCCACAATGCGGCTGCGGCGCTCTCCGTCCGACCCACCTTCCAAGCTTGCGAAGTACTGCTTTACCATCATGTATCCAAGTCCAGCGATACCAATCTGGCCAGCCATAGCCACCTCCAGTGGAACACCCAGCGACTCGGCCTTCGCAAGAAGCATCTCCTCAGTCCTCTCCCTTCCAGGGTCCGTTCCTTCTTCAAGGATGATCTCCACCCGGCCCTCGAACTGGATGATGAACTTGAGCAGTCGGTCCCCTGGCCTCGCCCTCAGTGGCACCATCGCTCTCGGAATTGGGATGCCCATCACCACATCAATCGGGTCAAGCTGAACGAAGTCTCCCCCTACTTCCACCTGCTGTTCCCTTTCCGGTGCCCCGACTCCCATCAGCTGATCTCCCTCCGGCGTCTGGATCCCACCCCTAGGTGTGTCAGGCCCCGACTGGCTGCCTCCGCTCGGTGCGTTCCCGCCCTCTTTGGTCCCTTCGGGGGCGTCATCCGCCTGCGGCTTCAGAGTCCTCCCACCGCCCTGTCTCTTCGCAGCTTGTTCCCTACAGAATTCGCTCACGGTCATCTTCCTCGTAGCAGTTGTCGCACTCTGGTCCCCCTTGTTCGAGTCCCTCTGGGCCTCCGTATCCCCCTTAGGACACTGGTCCAAGGTCTGGTTCACCGCAGCGTCAGTCGCCCCTTGTCTCTTCCCATCTTCCTGGGCCTTCGGGTCAAGCTCCCCTCCCTGCCCAGCCCTCTCGCTGGATCCTGTTCCGACCATCTCCGTGTCTTCTCCTCCCGGCGAGGCTGCTTCGAGTCCTGCTCCCGCTTTCCCTTGTGTTCCGTGGCAACCACCTCAGGCCGCCTCTCCCTGTCTTCCTCCTTCTTCCGGGCCAACAGCCCAAGGTACCTCTCAAAGGAGACGTCCTCGAACAACCCCGGGACCGTCACCACCGCTGACTGCAGGTCGACCTCTTCAACACCCATCTTCCGCAGATGGTCCTGGACAGTGTGCCTCGTCTCCTTCTCGCAGGGCCCCCTCCCCTCGTAGACGTCGAGGGTGACCTTCCTTCCATCCCTCACCCACGCCTTCACTTTGATCAGGTCCTTGACCTTTCCCACTGGGGCCCTTATCCTTGCATCGCACCTCTCCAAGAACTTACATAGTGTCACCTTGGTAGCGCCGGCTCCCGCCGCAATGCCCACTACCCCTTCCTTCCCCGGTGTTGGGTGGTGTCTGCACCCCCGGGTCTGCAACTTGACCACCCTCCATGCCGTTTCTAGAGTCCCCTTGAGCACGCCACCCTTGAAACGAACAGGTTGCACCGCCGAACACCCACACGCGTACGTGATCTGGAAATCCTGGACCGTCCTCGGGAACTCGAACTCGCGGTATGTTTCCGACTTCTGCACCTCACAACCCACAATGCGGCTGCGGCGCTCTCCGTCCGACCCACCTTCCAAGCTTGCGAAGTACTGCTTTACCATCATGTATCCAAGTCCAGCGATACCAATCTGGCCAGCCATAGCCACCTCCAGTGGAACACCCAGCGACTCGGCCTTCGCAAGAAGCATCTCCTCAGTCCTCTCCCTTCCAGGGTCCGTTCCTTCTTCAAGGATGATCTCCACCCGGCCCTCGAACTGGATGATGAACTTGAGCAGTCGGTCCCCTGGCCTCGCCCTCAGTGGCACCATCGCTCTCGGAATTGGGATGCCCATCACCACATCAATCGGGTCAAGCTGAACGAAGTCTCCCCCTACTTCCACCTGCTGTTCCCTTTCCGGTGCCCTGACTCCCATCAGCTGATCTCCCTCCGGCGTCTGGATCCCACCCCTAGGTGTGTCAGGCCCCGACTGGCTGCCTCTGCTCGGTGCGTTCCTGCCCTCTTTGGTCCCTTCGGGGGCGTCATCCGCCTGCGGCTTCAGAGTCCTCCCACTGCCCTGTCTCTTCGCAGCTTGTTCCCTACAGAATTCGCTCATGGTCATCTTCCTCGTAGCAGTTGTCGCACTCTGGTCCCCCTTGCTCGAGTCCCTCTGGGCCTCCGTATCCCCCTTAGGACACTGGTCCAAGGTCTGGTTCACCGCAGCATCAGTCGCCCCTTGTCTCTTCCCATCTTCCTGGGCCTTCGGGTCAAGCTCCCCTCCCTGCCCAGCCCTCTCACTGGATCCTGTTCTGGCCATCTCTGTGTCTTCTCCTCCCGGCGAGGCTGCTTCGAGTCCTGCTCCCGCTTTCCCTTGTGTTCCACCCTCCACCGGTTCCGCCTTTCGCTGCTGCTGCATTTGGGCGTCCAGGTCCTTCTTCGTCTGCTCCAGAAGGGCATCCAGCTGGTGGGCCACCGTGATTGGGGGTCCGCCTCCCTGTCCCTTCACTTCCCTCTTGGACGACTCCTCAGCTTCGGTGGTTTTTTCATTGCCGAAGGAGTCCTCTGTGAGGTCAGTGTTGGATTCAGTGTTGGGTTCGTTGTTCGCTTCCTCATTGTCCTTTTTTTCCTCTTCGCCGTCCGGTACCGGGGGCCCTGGATCCAACTGTACAGGCCCTTTGACTAACAGCGCCCCTGCTATCGATCTCATCATGGCCGTTGACACCTCTTGGACCACACACCTGTGTATCGAGACTCTGTCCCCGTGAGCCCGCGCAGCTATGCTCCTGGACAGTTTCTTCGTGAGGTAGACTGCTGCCTCCCTGAACCCCCCAAAGGTCTCCATCGCGAAAGGTACAAAGGCCACGCGTGTCTTGGTGAGCTCCGCCTCATACTTCTGGTGCTTGTAGTGTTCCGCCTTTGCTGCTGCATACCCCACAGTCTTCGCCGCCTGGTTGACACAAGACTCGTTCCTCGGGTGCACGATGACCACGTCCATAGCCATTGGGCGGGAACCCCCCACCCCACCTGGGAAGAACACGTCCGCCGGGCGCTGGGACGACCCCGGGATCAGCCCCGTCTTCTCCATCGTTGCACTCACCCTGGCCCACTGACAGTGTCTGTGGATGGTCTCCTTCACCCGGTCGTGCCTCGCAATCCTGGCGTTGCCGCATCCCTGGGCATGGTCACCCCATACGTCCATCCCCTCAGTCTTGCACCTCGGGTCGTGGCAGCTCTCACCCTGCTTGTAGACTGGAGCCCCCAACCACCACTTGATCAGAGCCCCAAACTCGTTGTCCGACAGCTGGTTGTAGAAGTCAGGCGTCGCCGTCAACCACGCCCCTGCATAGTGCATTGACTCCAACATCAACCTCGCTCTCGAGTGTGCATCTGCTTTCGCCAAGAGGTCCTCCAGCGCCTTCTCATCAAGCACCCTAGAGAGCCACCTCTGGCTGCAGATGTGGGGGGCCTTGGCCACCATGTCGGGTGTAATCTGCATGCCGCCCTTCGTCCTGTTGAACCACTCGAGCCAGCTCCCCCATACACCCCCTTCCAGCCCATGTTCGTATTTGGGATCCAGCTCCTTGCACAGCTTCATCGTCGACGCCCTCGAAGCCATGTTGGCCGCACGCAGGTGCTCCTGGCAGCTCCTCATCCCAAGCCCACCGACTTTTACAGACAGTTTCGCCTGCTGCCATTCTTTCAACCCGTTCTCAAACTGCATGCCACACACCTTCGACATCGTCTTCTGCACCATCTCGTCGAACCTGTGCATGACCCCTCCCACATGCGAGTCTGGGACCACTCTCATGTAAAACACCAGTTTGCTGTATGAGCTGCAATACCGGAGAAGTGTGTACCCTGTCCCCACCTTGGTCAGCATGTCGAAGTTCTCTTCCAGCGCGTCCAAGCATTTGTTCAGAAAGGCTTGCGTGTACTCCGGCAATCCTATCGGCGCCCCCAGGAGCATGAAGTTCCTCTCTTTGTGGAAATTCTCTTCTGTCAGGCCATCGAAGCCTGTGTCCTCCACTGTCTGGGGGAGGTCGCCACTAACCCATATGAGCTCACACTTCTGGGGTTTCACTTTCAGCCCTATCATTCCGCTCAGCTCACACAAGATGTTGTACACCTTTCTCACTTCATCCACATTCCCCACAAGGACGCCATCGTCCAGGTAGAACTGGAGGATGTCCAGGTTGCAGTCTTCACTTATCTTGTTCACCAGGGGTTGGATGGCCAGAGAGAACAGCAGTGGTCCCATCGGGTCCCCCTGTTGCTTATTGGTCATCACCAAGCAAACCACACGAGTGCAGAATCTTGGTTACCCAGGGTGCCCCAGCTAGGGTTGAGCTGAACCCCACACACATTAAGGACACGACATGGAGCACAGAAGAAGCTACAACCCGGCTGTGGTGCACCCCCTGTAATCAAGTAGACAGTTCTTGTGCAGGGCACTGCCAACACCAGCCTCCTTTAACTCTTGTATATTATTCCAAAGGTGGTGGGGATAGCATGAAAAAACATCAGATGTGTTGTTCACTGTTGACCTCCTCATCAGTCATCACCGGTAGCTCCCAAGTGGAAGAACATAATGCAGATGCTTAGGGTGACAAACAGGCAGCAAACTACACCACACACATTAAAGACATGACACGGAATGCAGAAGAAGCTACAACTTGGTTGCGGTGCGCCCCTGTAATCAAGCAGACAGTTCTTGTGCAGGGCACCACCAACACCGGCCTCTTTTAACTCATATATATATCATTCAGGTGGTGGGGATAACATGGAAATATAAGAAGTACATCAGATGTGTTGTTTGCTGTTGACCTCCATGTTGGTCATCACCAGTAGTGCCCAAGTGGAGAACATAATGCAGATGCTCAGGGTGATGAATTGGCAGCAAACTGCATGAGTGCAGAATCTTGGTTACCCCAGGTTGCTATGGCTGGGGTTAAGCTGCACACTGCACACATTAAGAACACAACACAGAACACAGAAGAAGCTACAACTCAGCTGCAGTGCCCCCCTGTATCAAGTTAACAGTTCTTGTGCAGGCACTGCCAACACGATGAACAGGCATTTCCTCCATCCACTTGGCCGGTCATCACCTGTAGCACCCTGAGTGGAAGAATAAATTGCAGATGCTCAGGGTGAGTAAACTACTTAGGGCACCAGCTGGGGTTGAGCTGCACACCACATGCATTAAGGACACGACACGGAATGCAGAAGCGGCCAAGGTGCACCCCCTGTCACTGGTCTCCTTTACCTCTTTCATGTTATTTGGTGGTGGGGATCACATGGAAATATAAGAAGTACATCAGATGTGTTGTTCGCTGTTGACCTCCATGTTGGTCATCACCGGTTGTGCCCGAGTGGAGGAACGTATTGCAGATGCTCAGGGTGATGAACTGGCAGCAAACTACACAGGCCCAGAATCTTAGTTACCAGGGCTATGGCTGGTGTTGAGCTGCACACTGCACACATTAAGGACACGACACAGAATATTGTGCTGTCAGTGTTGTGGTGATATAGTCACCACTTTCAACCTTAATGATGCAAAGAGGAAAAAAAAAGGGGGGGGGGGAAAAAACTAGTTTGACACTCCATTTGTTTGTGCACACGAGTGGAATTTTACCTAATAAAATAGCTCATTACGCTGCCATCAACTAGTTTTTAGTCTCGACAATAATATTGTTAAAACAAAAAAAAGGTAAGGAATCCCCTGTTCCACCAAGTTCTGGTTCTGCCATTCTGCCAAGTTCCAACTTTCAGTTTGGTGGAAGGGAATGGAACGACCCAATCCTGCACAAGCAGAATCTTGGTTACCCAGGACACCCCGGCTGGGGTTGAGCTGGACACCACACACATTAAGGACACAACACAGAACGCAGAAGAAGCTACAACTCGGCTGTGGTGTACCCCCTGTAATCAAGTAGTCTTGTGCAGGTCCTTTAACTCATATATCTCTCACTGTGGCCGGGTTGTAGCTTCTTCTGTGTTCCACATCAATCACCACAGCCGGGTTGTATTACATCCAAATACAACATTTCCAGACATTTGTACATACCTGCAGCTGCAGTGCACCAGAGTAGATAGGTGCAAATGGCTTGATGGAGCTGTGCATGTCTGTGGTATGAAGAAGAAGAGAAAAAAAAAAAAAAAAAAAAAAAAATCATTGCCCAAAAATATTTGAAAAAAAAGTGTTTGCAGGTGTGTCAAAAATTACAGAAAATTTTTGAGTCTGGTCAGTCCAGCCAATCCGGTCAGTCTGGTCAGTCTGGTAAAATGGGTACACCGGACCAGACCGGATTCACCCATCACTGCTATCTGAGTCTCACCCATGGTACTCCTCGCTTTTCCCAAGCAACATACAGGAGGTCACCCTGCTATACCAGGTATATTGGAACCATGATGGGCCCACCCACGGTGCATCAGGTTGCCCACTTTCAAAATAGTTCAAAGTTTAAACTATTTTTATGCAGTAACCCCTAAACGCCCAGCCTATCTGCAGTACATCTAAATCTCAGAACCATGATGGGCTTTAGTGGAAAACGCGATGATGATTTTCTTACACCTGACTGTTTCAGTGTGGAACCCTGTCTGTAGCTTCTCTATGACCCTCTGAATCCAGCAATTCCGAAAAACAAATATAAGAAAAGAAGGTTGTAGGTGGCCTGGATCCAGGGTTAACTGATCACCTTTGGGATTGGGTTCTACTTCCCATTCAAGTTTCAATGTTTTTCATTATGACTTTTGCACCCTGTTAAAAACCTGCCAAAAACAGGGAAGCAGCTTTTCGGGAAAATAATCCTTTTCTAAGTCGCTTTGATATGCTCCCTGGGGTTGGCTTTGTGTATCTGGGGGGCATGGGATACGAATATAAGGGTTTTAAGCATGGTTGCATGCTCACCTTTCATTTGACGTCAATTTAAAAACCCGATTGTAATTAAAAGCCTGTGGGTGATTGGTTAACCCTGGATACAATGGAACAAGGAAATCAATATATATTGATAGTCATAATGTGTTGTTTATTGCTAAAATGAGTAGTGGTAGTATTGTTGGGCTTATCCTTTTCATCAGGTTAAACCCCCCCCCCCCCCCCCCCCCGGCTGTGTGCAAACAACAATCAGCCGAATCTTTTTTTTTTCAACAGTGAGCACCCCCATTCTTTTTTTTTCTTTTTTTCCTACAACTCCTTGTCAAGTATGCTGTTCACATACCCAAGCAACTCATATTGACAACCGGGAGATGAGACACTCACCTAACATAGCATGCCATTCTCTTTTGTGATAGTGAAACTTTTTTTTTTCAAGTCATCTACTACTCTAGCACCCTCCAAAGGGTTTTTCTTTTGACTTTTTGGGGGAAGGTTCTTTTCTTCTTCTTCTTCTTCTTTATTTCACTTCTGAAGCCTTCACGACAAGCACACAAGGAAAATAAAAACAAAACCGAGAAGTGTTTGAGGGAAAAGGAACGAAAAGAAAAGAACATGAATGGCAAGAGAAAGAGATCAGATGAAGAGGTGAACAATATGACAGTTTTTGTGAAGACAGGAGGCAGGGTCCATGATGTGGAAGTGTCAAAAAAGGAGACGGTGGGGAGCCTATACAAGAAGGCAGTGTGTGCTGCTGGTTTACTCGAATGCAAGTTCAAACTGGTTTGGGAGGGTGAGGTCCTGGAAAGGAACAAGGGTGAAGATCTTCAGGAACTTGGGCTTGTAGAGGGCTCTGTGGTCCATGTGGAGGCGAAGATGAGAACAGTTAGTCTGGAAGAGCTGAAAGACGAGAACTCAGAAGTGGTTTCGGAACTTGAGGGGCTTGTGGCAGCTGACCCTGAGCTAGTTCTGGTGGTGGAGGTAGGGGATTCTCCAGGTGTTGAAATGCTGTCCATGAGGAGGAGGGACCTTCCTTCTGGACTTCGGTTCCTCATTGTCACCGACCCCACAGGTTGTGTTACAAGTATAGACACTGTGTTTCTTTCAGAGTGCAACCACCTGACGTCCGTTGATCTCATCCTCCCCAATGTTTCTACTATTGGTTCTTCGTTCTTGTCATGGTGTGCAAAACTAGAAACCATCAACTTGAGTTCAATGACCAATCTTTCTTCCATTGGTGATTACTTCTTGTATGAGTGCACCAAACTAGAAGCCATCGACTTGAATGCACTGGCCAATCTTTCTTCCGTTGGTGATTGGTTCTTGGATCGGTGCGAAAAACTAGAAACTATCGACTTGAATGTGATGACCAATCTTTCTTCCATTGGTGATGGTTTCTTGTATGGATGCAACAAACTAGAAACCATCGACTTGAATGCACTGACCAATCTTTCTTCTATTGGCCATAGCTTCTTGTCAGGGTGTGAAAACCTAAAAACCATCGACTTGAATGGGATGACCAATCTTTATTCCATTGATTATTCCTTCTTGGATGGGTGCACAAAACTAGAAGCCATCGACTTGAGTTCAATGACTAGTATGTATTCTATTGGTTCTTCGTTCCTGTCAGGGTGCAACAAACTAGAAACCATCGACTTGAGTTCGATGACCAATCTTTATTCCATTGGTTTTAAGTTCTTGTATGAGTGCAACAAACTAGAAACCATCGACTTGAATGCGATGACCAGTCTTTATTCCATTGGTAATTGCTTCTTGTCAGGGTGCGAAAACCTAAAAACCATCGACTTGAATGCGATGACCAATCTTTCTTCCATTGGTCATGGCTTCTTGTATGGGTGCAACAGACTAGAAACCATTGTTTTTAGAGGAGGCACTGACAGTTTTAACAAGCTCTTAAAGGCTCAGATACCAGCAGATGTAAGTATGGAAATAAAGAAAAAGTAATTTTCTTTACTTCAAGGGCTGTCATGGTAGTTTTTTTTTACTTTCTGAGAACAAGTCACTTTTATTCTATCTTATTCGACTTTCTGTTTTTGCATGCAGTACTTATCTTTCTTTTCCGTGTGAAGTGACTTGTATATCAGCCCTGGATACACCCAGAGCAACATTGAGAGAAACAACTCTTGCAAAGGGCACATACAATCCGGAGGTTCCATGGTTTTGGTGAGCAGTGCTTATTCAGTGTGCAGGGTGGCTGTTCTTTTCTCACCGCTAAAGGCCGTTCTTTGAACACAGGGTCCGAAGTGCTGCAGATATGTGACTTGGCCAACTTTTACGTATTTTCATTTTCAAGACAAAAAAGGAAATAGTGTGAGGATTGAAATATTAAATGGGATGAGCAGGACAAATAAAGAAGAAGAGAAAGAAAAGAGAACAAGTGTGAAATAAGAGGAGTGCTATGAAGGAAAAAAAAAAAAAAAAAAAAAAAAAAACTATAAAGAAAAGAAATAGTGAGCAGCAACCTTATTTATCAATACCCGATCCCCCCCCCCCATTTTACCAACAACTACCCCCTGAAGAAAAAAAAGAAAGAAAAAAATATAAATATGAGTTAAAGGAGGCCAGTGTTGGTGGCACCCTGCACAAGAACTGTCTACTTGGGGGCGCACTGCGGCCGAGTTGTAGCTTCTTCTGCGTTCCGTGTCGTGTCCTTAATGTGTGCGGTGTACAGCTCAACCCCAGCCAGGGCGTCGTGGGTAACCAAGATTCTGCCATGCTAGACTTGTGTACCCTTTTTTTCACTCCTCTTCTCTTTCACCCACCTGGGCACCCAAGGCCAGGGAGGGAGGAAAAGAAAGGAGAGGGCTTGGCCAGCCAAAAAGGAGGTTTATTTAATTCGAAACAGGGTACAGGGCGAACACGGGTTTGCGGGTGTTGCCACGTTTCAATCTCTACACGGGTATGTGGTCTGCGTTTTTTGTGTAGTTTGTTGTACCTGTGATGCCCACCGACCCCTTTGCTTCTCTTTGTTCTTCTTTAGTAAGTCGTCCCTTCCTGCAAGCCTTTTCCTTTCTTCTTTTTTGTTTGTTTGTTTTGCTTTACATTTGAATAACCCCACATTAACAGTTGGTGGGCGAACAATGAAATCGATGTTTGCACATGTAGTGCTGCCGATGGACGACCCGCTAACAGTGTTCGGCAAGAAGGTAATACTAGTCATGTCAGGGGTGTGTACTGTGTTTTATGGTCTCTCGTTGCTGTTCCCACGTGACGGTGCATCAAATCTCCGGAAGAGTACTAGTGTGGCAGCGTCTCTGGTGACGTTCTTGCAGCTGATGTTCGAGAAGAAGTTGCGACACTCTGTCATAGTAGCGTGGATGGCCGTTATGGCCGCTGGGCTTTTGCTGGCAGACCTACTTCATGTGGCGGCGAATAAAGGCAACAGGACATGGGCATACTACATCATTATCATCGACATCTGTCTTGTCTGTCGGTTGCATAGCCGTGTTGCCACCAGCTTTGTTGTCAGCTTACTTGTCTGGCTAGTGCTACAGTTCTTTGAGTCCATTTATCGCTTCGGCTTGTATGACCTGTGGTTCCTTGCCTCTCAAGAGGACCGCCATGCTACTGTTGACTGCTTGCAGCTTCCATGCCCCGTGAAGTTCACCACCGCCTTGCAGGGCTACTTGGCTCAAGCGCTCGTCTTCTTTCTCGACTACTACTTCACCCGTGGCTTTGCTAACGACCTCCAGGAACAGCATCAGAAGATGAACGAAGTGATCGTGGCTGCAGAAAAGATTGCAACATCGCTTGCTCACTTCGACCTTTCCTCTGCTGAGACCGTTATAGAGTC
Organism: Diplonema japonicum; assembly: GCA_964019335.1. Lineage (NCBI taxonomy): Eukaryota > Euglenozoa > Diplonemea > Diplonemida > Diplonemidae > Diplonema > Diplonema japonicum. Next base: position 12,554 of record OZ025762.1, read on the forward strand.
AGCATCTCTCCCCCCACCACTCTATGGCGCGTTCAGCAACATTCTTTCCAATCTAAAAGACTACCGCCCTTTCCTGCCCAACTCCCTTTTCCACGAAGTGCCTGAAGAGGATTCAGCCGATGGACGAAACGTCCCTGTCCCCGGCCTGCAGTCAAAACAGGCTACTCTTGTATTCACAGACATCCAAGGATCCACAGCAACATGGGAAGAATGCCCTGATGGGATGAAAGAAGGGCTGCAAGTCCATAACAAGGCAATCCGCGACTGTATTGCGGAGCACGGTGGGTATGAAGTGAAGACCATTGGGGACGCATTCATGGTGGCTTTCGAGAGCGCCTCTGATGCAGTGTGGTTTGGCCTGTCTGTGCATGAGAAACTCTTGTTAAGCACGTGGCCTGAGGAACTGCTAGCACTGGAGCACTGTGCCCAAGATGCTGAGAACCTCTGGTGTGGCTTACGTGTGCGTGTTGGCATGCACTATGGTGAAGTTGATGTGCAGCTGAACACACTTACAGGGCGGTACGACTACTTTGGGAGTACCGTAAATAAAGCATCGCGCATGGAGGGTGTGTGTGTGGGCGGTGCTGTCGCTGCAACACCTGAGGTGATGGAAGCAGCAGGCCCCATCGACACCATCACCATTCCCATAGGGGAGACTATGCTGAGAGGTGTCAGTGGCACAACCTATCCACACCTTCTCATCTCACGCAACTTGCTTAGGCGAAGGCCGTTCATCGAGCAGCAGCTGTCGCTGAAGCGAGAAGACAGGAAGCTCACCGCCCGCCAGAAACGCAGACACATGGACTGCAGTGTCGCAACGACCTTCGCTGTGGAGTCTGTGTGGAGCGACGACGCCAACGAGGCTATCCTCCAGCATTGCACTTCAGCTACTGTTGGGAAGGTGGAGGTAGTAGTGAGCACCTATGAGACTGGCGCTGAGGGCATCATCACAAGTGAGATGAACAGTGGGCTTGCGAAACTGGTGACGTGCACCGAGAGAACACACGGTGTCGTGGTATCGCTGCAGGGGAACAGGGTGGCTGTGTGCTGGAACGGTTTGAAGCCATGTGCGACACACATTGAGAACTCGTTGGCGTTTGTGAAGATACTTGGTTTCGGTGTCACCTCAGGCTTCCATGTTGGGGTCTCGACCAGCAGCGTGGTGCATGGCACAGTGGGCGACCGCAAGCAGAAGTTTGTAACTGTGCTTGGCACCAGCGTGATCATGAGCAGTGCGTTGTGCAGTGGTGCCGTAACCAGTGGCGTGCTGTGCTACTATTCTTCTCCATCCCCGCTGCCTGAAATGGAAGGGCTCATAATCACGGACGAAGGTTCTCATGTTGGGGCCGATGGAGCTTCATTGCACCTGAAACGCGTAGACTTGGAGATGGAAGGGTAACGATTCAAGTTGAGGATGATATTTTGTCTGTTGTGGTCATTGCTAGGACCCGTTTCTATGATTTTTTCTTGTTTCGTCCCCCCCCCCTTTTTTTCTTTTTTTTCTTTATTCATGTAAAGTGATTTAAAAGAATCATTTCTTTTCTTCGCCCTGAGAGCCAAGCTTACTCTCCTTTCGTCTTTCGTTGGGAAAAAAAAAAAAAAAAAAAAAAAAAAATAGCAGCTGCTTTTTTCACAACGAATGATTCATTATGCGTGAATAAGGTGGTGTTTTATTTTTACGCCTCAATTTTACTTCATTCAGTATGAAAATACCCAAAGAGAAAAAAAAAAATTCTTTATGACTATATGTCTTTGTTGTTTTTTTTTGATGTTCGCATGAGCAAAAAAAGTTTTTAAAAAGCTGCGAAAGTTTTTTTACTCGGCACAAGTTGCATATAGTTATAAAATCATTTTTTGAAAGATAAATATTTGTAACAAAAAAAAAAAAAAAAAAAAAAAAAAAAAGAGGGGAAGTGAACACACTCTCACCAAATTTGCAAAAAAGGTCGCCACCCCACTTCGAACCGAGCTGAAAATCTAAAAAAAAAAAAAAAAATTCAGGTCACAGTTAAAGTGAAGAGTACCACTGGATGAACCCACCACGGTTTTATTGGGCCGGTATGCCAATTTCTTCGAATAAAATTGGGGGCGCAGTGAATGAAGTAAATTGAGAGTAAAAGAAAAAAAATAAGAAAATAAAATAAAGGGGAGTTACTTTTATCCAGTCTCGTCTTTCACCAAAGGATCTGGAATAAAACTTACTTTTCTGCCACTGAGCCGTGAAAAATCTCTTCTGTTTACCCTCTTCTTCTTTTTTCTACCCAACTGAAAAAAGCTATGCTAGGCGATACCCAGGCTTTTTTTTTTTTTTTTTAATCATACAATATTCTATTCTTTCCCTCAAAAGCTGGAGTTGGACCTTATGAGAAACAGTTTCTTTTGTTATGTAGTCAGCCAGCCCGGTTGTCACAACACAGAGAAGACGGTCCAGCCCAGGTGTGGTGGCCCTCACAGTTTTTTTTATTTAACCATTAAACCCACATGTCATATATATATGACATAAAAAAAAAAGAAAAAAAAAAAAAAAAAAAAATCTATAGGCCTTTTGGTCAAATTATGACCTTTCTTTCACTTTTCACGCCATTGTGCGATTTTTTCCACTTTGTTTGGCTAAATGCTGCCCTTTTTCAGCATTATTTTAAGAATTTGAGAGGTCGAAAATCCGGGGAAAAATGATTTGAGAATGAAGAATACTCGAGTGGAGCAGAGGGCTGGTCGTGAGTGATGAAGAATGCTAAGAAATGTCAGAAAATGGTAGTTCTGAGTCTAGTAGTACTTGGGGGGAGGAAAGTGGGGAAGAATTGGAGGAAATGGGGTGGAAAGAGGCAGTGTAATTGAACCAGCAGACGACCCAACAGGGAAGAGCCCTCTCCAGCTTTTTTATTCGTTTTTTACACCATACACCCTCCGATGCCTGACAGCATTCGCAAACAACCACCTGGAGCGCCGCAAAATCGACAAAAGAGTCACGGAAGCCGAAATCCGAGCGTTTCTGGGCCTATGGGTGTTAATGGACCTCACCATCTGTCCCAACTCCCGTGACTACTGGAAAACCGATCCTGACTCCATTATGCATACTCAGGGGTTTGCACACGTCATGTCTGGAAACCGGTTTGAGCTGTTCTTTGGAAACATATATCTGTGCAAGGACCCATCCCGGGACCCTGATCGAGATGAGATCAGCCCGGCATGACAAACTCTACAAGGCCTGCTGGCTGGCTGCAGCTGCGATGCAGCGTTGGGGAAAGGCCTCCCGGACTATCAAGGAACGGGGGTAGGTGATGAAAAGGGGAGAGTTCGTGTGTTCCAACGGGCCCGGCATGCACTTCTTTTTTGTGGTGGGGCGGAAAGCTTGTGCTTCTCCTGAGCGTACCCCCTTTCAAGCCAAAGATGACCGCCACTCGTCAAAGATGGGTCGGCAAGGCAAAGAAAAAGTCCAGGGTCGCCTTTCCCATTCCAAAGGTCGTTGAAACCTACACCTCCCTTATGGGGGGTGTAGATGGGAACGATGCTGCCACCCAACGCAACACAAAGTAGTCCAAAGCCGCCGGTGGCAGATGAAAATATTAAGGTTCCTGCTTGACAAAAGCCTCTTCAACTGCTGGGTGCTTGCGAAGAGCATCAATTCCCCCATCAATTTCAATGAACTGGAAGAATGCATTGCACACGGCCTCTGTAAATGCATGGGCAGAACCTGCACCATCGAGACCACAAGACTCGAAGGATGTAAGGTCTGACCACATAGAGAGCATTTTCCTGCAAAAATTAGTATAATAGGTGCATAGTCCATCATTGCATGGGTCCCAGAAGGTCCTCTGGCTATGAATGTTCCACCTGTGGCAAGTGCCTCTATTCCACACCTTGCTTTTGGCTTTACCACCTGAACGGAGACATCACCGAGGATGATCTTCAGGAGCCCGAAACACCGACAAGTACCGGAAACTCACTGATGGACCCCCTCCACTGGCCAGAGAGGCGTGAAACGCAAGCTAAATCTGGGCTAGAATAGTGTCACAAGGGGTTTTTAGTGCATTTTATTATTATTTATTTTGCACTTTTTTCTACTCCTCTTCCCCCCCTTACCAAAAAGGGTGTTGGGTCAAAAATCATAAGTTCAAAAGCGAGTTCAGGGGAACCCTGATACCTCAATGTCTCCAGAAGTCGTTTCTCCATAAAAAGAACACTTTGTATGGTTAAATGCTGCCATTTTTTTGAATTTTTTGGAATCGCCTCAAAAATGGGCTTTTTTCGGTTTTTTTGCCTGTGGGCTTAATGGTTAAACAAAAAAACTGGAGCCTTTTTTCACACCACTCTCTCCCACATCCAGTCTTTTTCATGCAAAAATCCAAACAAAAATATTTATAATCTTCGGGGAGGGGGGGAAGAAAAAGAAAAAGAGTCGATTGATCGTTGTTTGCACCGGGCTTAACCTGAAAAAGAAAAGGGGTAAACCCAACAATGCCACTGCTACTCTAATTAGCAAAATACTAATTCGTTATCAGTATTATATTGTTTTCTTATTCAAGCAAAAAAAAAAAAAAAAAAAAAAAAAAAAAAAGAGAAAAAGAAAAAAAAAATGAAACTTCTACATGAGTTTTATCATAGAACCACACTGTTCGAAGCACATCTCTAAATCCCTACTAGGTGCAGTTAGGCACAACCCAACCTACTTGGACGCGAGTAGGCCCTTGAAAGTGCCTCTTGCCTGATGAGGACAGCACCTGGAGGGGTTGCAAGATGAGTACTGCTAGAACTACCACGGACTCCTGTCCGAGAGGGTTTAGTTCCTGTGCAGCTCTTACGCAGAGCCAAGACAAGTTTAGAGATATGCAGCATGAACTATTTTCCACACACACACACCCACACGGGATTTACTGCACCTTTCACACACTCTCTCTCTTTTTCTTTTTTATGTTTTAAAAAAGATTTTTGAAACCTCTGTCTGCGTTTTTTTTTTTTTTTTTTTTTTTTTTCTTTTTTTTTTTTTTTTTTAAACCTTTCAAGAGTGGCTCTGACAGGTAGGACTTAAGAACACCACACGTGTTAGGAAGACAGCACTACACTACACGCAGTGTTGGGACCAGTCGCTATCACGGCAGGTGGAATGCACACGCCAAACATTTTATACTTAAATTTAAATTCTTCTTACTTTTGCCTCACTTTACTTTTTTGGGGTTTTTGGGTGTGGGTGTCTCCTCCCGGTGCTCGGATGAACAGGGCTAAGGTGGATTATGTACACCCCCCTTTTCTTTTCTGCCCGTTTCGCTCAGTGTTCCCTACCCCTCTCCTTAGTAACAAGAAAAAAGCTACCACATAGGATAGAAAAAGAAAGGAAGAAATAAAAATCCATGTTTCATTTCGTTGTAAGTGCGGTAGCGGTATCAATATTAAGTAGCGGCGGCGGGCTTATAACACTGCTAGTGACATTAAGTACCCCCCATTCTCTCACTCTCCCCCCTTTTTTTTTAAATAAACTCCTTTTTTTTTGGTTGGCCAGGCGGGTGAAAGAGAAGGAGTGAAAAAAAAAAGGGCACGGTCTAACTTGTCAACGGACGCTTTGCCCCTCCCCCTCCCCCCTTTTTTTAAAGTGAACTGTTTATTTAGAATGCCAGAAAAAAAAGAGAAAAAAAAGAAGAAAAAAGCTTAACTGGAAAACCATCGACTTCACGCTTGTCAATGTTTCTTCCGTTGGTTCTTATTTCTTGTCAAACTAGAAACTTTCGACTTGAGTTCGATGACAAAATGGTTTTGTTCCTTCAATTTCTTTCTGTACCTAAGCAGTTCAAACATCCACACACAAAAAAAAGGAGGAGCGGGGAGGGGGCCAAAGGGTATATGAACACTCACACAATCGATTTACCTGATTGTGACGGGAGGGGCTATGCCAGCAGTGGGTACGAAACTCCGGAATGTTACAGTGACACTGCTAGCGAGGGCAGCCAGCAGGGGTACGTGACTCCGAGTGACGACAATGAAAGCGACGAGGGTGTGAACAAGCTTGTGACAAGCGGAACGGAGGGGTGGATGAAGTGGTTTGTGTGGCATGCGTTCGGTCGGGTACCTGTGGTAGGCTCTGCTGTGCACTGCATTAGCAGTTTATGGCGTCAGGATCTCCCAGGCGCTGGCTTGAACCTGAGCTTTACTCTCTATGACATCTTCACATGGTCTGAGCTACAGAAACAACCCACTCTAGAACACCACACCTTGGTTCCCATCTTGAAGCGCCACGTTTCGGGCCACCTTCTTTTCCTCCACCTCAGTGCGTGGTATAACCAATTCATCTCACGAGCCACAGGGCACATAAAGGAATACCCCTAAAAAATTGCTTCCATCCCCCCACCAAAAGAAAAAAGGAGAACAAGTGTACTCGAAAAAAAAAAAAAAAAAAAAAAGAAAAGAATTATAAGGAAAACAATTATATCCATTTCTTGAGCGCCTCTAAACATGGCGAGCACACCTCCCTCCCCGTGTTTCTTTTCTTTTTCTTCTCGTTCTTCTTTTCTTGTTTCCCTGCTAAATATTCGATCCTTTTTGTTTTTTCTTTTTTTGCCCCCCCCTTTTCCGGGAAAAAAAGAAAAATAGTACCATCCCAATGGAGGAGGGGGGAAATGGAACTCGACCCTCTGACCAAAGCAGTGCGAGAAGAAGATATCGACAAGTTCAAAGAACTATGGGAAGAAGCGGACGGAGAGCAGGCCCTGTTGGCGGGGGTACTGATGGGCGGGAAAGTGGAGGATGCAGAAGGGTATCAGTACATGCTACGGCGGCTGCTTGATACGGTGGACCCGAATTGGAGAAGCTCGCGCGATGACGGCCTCCTCAGCCTGGGGATCCGATCGGCCGTGCCTGGAATAGGAGACGGCAGCACACAACAAGCAACCCTTCAAACAGGCGACAACGTCATCACACGATTACCCGACTGCACCTTAGGATCTTTTGGTGACATCTGGATGCCTGGTGTTATCGTGGATTCTCGCGAGGACACCCTTCGCGTTCACATCCCGTACTCAGGCACGACAAACCAAATCCCTCCAGGCTTCACAAGCGCTGTTTATGATAGGATCTCGGACATGCAGGAGCTGACCCCTGGGCTGTCGGTTCTTATCCGTGTTCCTGACCTTTCTAGCGCTGCAGAGATCGCATTGTCCTCGTCAGGCCAACACGGACCTGAAGCACGCTCACACGGGACTTCTTTCACAAAACACCGTCTGCCCTCTTCCCTAGTCGACGTTTGGGTCGAAGCGACGCTCAGCGCGTACAACAACAGAGGCGGGTACGACGTCATGCTGAAGGATGCCACGGTGCAGCTGAACCGCAGCGCAGAGGACATCCGCGCCCTTGGTAAAGTAAACACACTGGGGTACGAACCTATTGCAGACTCGTTGATCGCGATTGGCCAGCACGTCCGCGTCATTGAAAAAGGTACCGGTGGATCATGGAAGGGAGTCATCAAGGGACGGAACGCATCAGGCGGCTACGAGGTTCTCTACCCTGCAGACGGCGACTTTGAGACCGATGTACCTTTATCGGAGCTGTTCGTTCCTATTGACGAGCCGCACGGTGACGGGGGTGGGAGGGTTGTTGTCACAGAGCTTCTCAAAAGAGACTGTCTTGTGTCGGGTTCGCAAGGGTTGCAGGTTGCGTGCAAGCGAAACAATCTGCAAGCCGTCACCGCCATCGTTGAGAACACAGCAAATCCGTACCTCGGGGTGTCCTTGAAAATCGTTGAGACGGGCCTTTCAGTTCAATTTGTAGACCCATCAGGACCCTCCTCCGGCATACTGAGACAAGGCGACATCGTGACAAAAATCGGTTCTGTTAGAACCGTTGACTTCAGCGAACCATTCTACCAACCTTACGTGAGGCCGCACGAGGTAGCGACGTTATCGGTTCTTCGAACGACAGGCATCTATGAAGAAGCACAGGTCACGCCAAGGACGAACGATGTCGATCACAACGAGACGTATTTACGGCAAACCGCAATGGAGCTGACAAGGAGTGAAGATATCGCGAAGCTGCTGATCTCCATCGGGGGGTGGATGGGCGCATGCCGGGCCGTGTCAAGAGGGTGGTACGACGCGGGTGTCATGCTGCTGAACGAGACCGAGCAAAACGTCAACGAAATCTACAAGGGAAGCCACGCATTGGAGATCGCATGCTACGACGGACACATCCCGATGGCGACGCAACTGCTGGAGAAAGGAGCGGACCCGAACTCGTCGTCGTCCCTCGGACACACACCGTTGTACAACGCTTGTTGTTGTTCTACATATTCTGCAAGGCTTCGATTAGTTACCATCCTCCTCCACCACGGAGCAGCTCCGCACGGAACGCGTTCAATGGCAGCTCTGCTTGCGATGCCTGTGGCCGTCTGGAGGTACCCACAACACGTGTTGCAAAACACACCAACAGGGTGGACTGTCTCCAAAGTCATTCAAGCGTCAAAGACCACGTACACCCTGCTGGCCGACAACGAGATCACCGAAACCGCGGACCCCGTCACGCTAGCTTCATGGCACCCGACGTGCTCTGTGTTGTACAAAGACAAGCCGGCTGTTGTGCAACTGTCGTCGATACCCAACTTAACGATCGCTTTGAAAACGGCGAATAGCATCATCGAGTCCCCGTTGTGGGAGGTCACCGACCTGCGGAAGGACAGTGTTTTGCTGGAAATCTGTAAGATGCTGTGCGGAGATTCCACCGCAACGGACACCGTGACACCGAGGTACCGACCAGTCGATCTGACGGAACGACATAAGGGAGATTCTGTTTTCGAGCTTGTCGACAGTGAGGAGCTTGCGTTGTACTTGATGCAAACATCGATATCAAGGGGTGCGTCGGCCTCAGTGCTGTGCAGGGTACATCCTTCGTACGCTGCAGGGAAGGGTTGGCTGAAGGTGTTGGAGGAGCTTCGCAAACTGGACAACCCAAAGGTCGACTGGGACGACGTGGACCACTTGGGCATGCCGCCCGTAGCTAATGCGATTGTCTCGTCGCGAATCGATGTTCTGCAGTTCTTATTGAACGCGGGTGCGAATGCCGACAGCGAGACGTACGATGGAAGGCATTTCACCCTCCTCGCCGTTGAGCTAGGCGACGCAGCGGTCGACTATCTGAAACTCCTGAACTCCTCCACCACACATAAAATCCTTCGCAAGCGGGACTCGGGCGCGTTGGGCCTCGCATCAAAAATTGGTTCAGCAGAAGTCGTCAGCTTCCTCCTTGAAAACGGCGCCTCGATCAAATCCCGGTACGGCAAGCACCTTTCCTACGAGTGGGCATGCATCGAACCCTCGCTTTCTAAAGAGTCCATCTTGCTCAGGTTGATGGAGAAATCCGCGGTGCCCAACATGGCGGAGGTTGTTGCATCGGGGTACACAACAGCACTGCAATCCATGCTGGAAAAAGGCGGCTCGTCATGGGTGAACCACCGTGCGAGGAGCACTGGCAACACACCGCTGATCAACGCTTGCATAACGGGGAACATAGATGCCGTGCAGCACCTCATCGAGAAGTCAGATGTCGACGCAACGAACGACGAAGGACGGTGCTCTCTGTTCGCAGCATGCGGGCTCTCCGACACCGAGTTGGGAAGCGAGATTGTTGGAAAACTACTGAAAGCGGGGGCGAAAGTTGCTGCCTCTGAGGCAGTCCCGTACGCCGCATCACTACAGAACACGAAATGTCTCCAGTTGCTCTTGTCAGAAAACACATGCAACCCGAACGAGAAGTTCAATACACTCACCGCTTTGGACTATTCCATGGAACACCCTTTGACATGCTCCATTCTCGCCACCAACACCGACCTTGAAGTGACAGTTGCCGACCTCGCCTTGCTCGGTTCCGAGTTTTTCGACCCCTTGGAGGTCGCCATCGCCCACGGCGAGGGAATAGAAATCGACGATATCGATGATGATTTCGGTCGGACCGCTTTGGGGTGGGTTTGCATGGAGCGTTGCTCAACAAATCTGATCTCCCTGCACCCCACGGAGGCTTTGTACTGTCAGTCGAATTCATGGAAACCTTGCACCGCAATTCTGCAACCGGAAGGGCACTCTTGCAGGATCGTGCTGTCGGGTTCAGACGAGAACCTACACGTTCCGATATCCCGTGTCGTCGAGCGCGATGAATACCCACACGCGTTCAAAGGCGTTTCGGTGTTGGTGTGTGTCGGGGACGAAGCTTGGCAACCGGGCCGCATTGTATCTGTTGAGGGCACCGCTGCCAGGGTTGAGGTTTTTGGGACCAGCGAGATAGTTGAGGTCGGCCTCGAACGGTTGAACAAAATCCACAACAAAACGCTTTTCGTCGCAAAGCTTCTTCACCAGCATGGTGCCGATGTCAACGCCGTGGACTCCGTAGGGAAGTCCGTCCTGCACCTGTCCGTCGAGGTGGGTGACGATGAAACCACCGCATGGATAATTGAGAACCACGGTGACGTGAGGTCGTCCGGAGCTGTCATCGCAGCCGTTCAACGGGGTTCGCGGCCTATTCTTGAGCTGCTCCTCAGCCGGGGCGGTTCACTCGCCGAGCCTTGGCACGGCAAGTACCCAGCTATGGTCGCAAGCGACCACCACATCATGCAGATGATTGTCGACACTTTGGAAGCGATCCAGTACGATGTGCCGGAGGAAGCGGTCCCATTGGTAGCAGACTGCACTCGTCAGGGATGGGGGGACATTGTGAAGCAAATCGTTCAAAGCCAACCGGAACTGGCTAGGAAGCCGGGGTCTGGCGGTGTCACGGCCATAGAGGCCACTTGCAAACGAGGCGACGCAGACATCCTGAAAACCCTGCTCGAGGCAGGGACACGTGTCGAAGAGAGCAACGCGCTGGGCGAGACACCGTTGTTCACAGCTGCAAGGGCAGGGTTCCGAGACTGCGTCGAGGTTCTGTTGGAAACCTGCCACCCGTACTCGACGAGGGCGCTGCCGGTGGCGGCCGCGTGTGGGCATTTTGAAATCGTGGAATTGCTGTTCAAGAGAATCGAAGAAGACGACACCGGCAAGAAGCGCGACGCTGCAACAGAGACCTTCAACGGACGCGACGCGCTGATGACAGCCGCGACGCAAACCGACGCTCTTCTCCTGCTACAAATCCTACAGGGTTATGCTGATGACACTCATCTTCTCTTTTTTGCGACGTCTGGTTGGGCAGAGGCTGTCGACGCCCTGCTTTCACACGAAAACGCAATTGTAACCACGGACGGCCTGTGGCGGGTGTCCGACGCCCTCTCACGCCATCTTTCACTGTGGCCAAAACTCACTCAAGGCGTCGCCAAGAACACCCCAGAGTGTGTCGTCGTCGACCTTCAGACGCAAGAAAAATGGCACGGGACCATAATCTCACAACGGGACCACCGCGGGGAGCACGTCTTCACAGTAGAGTACGACGACGCCACCGAAGAGGAGGTCTTCGGGTGCGAGATTTTCCACATCGACGAGCAAGACGCCGACGCAAAAGGACGCGACAGCTGGTGGGCGATCTTCCGAAAGATTCTGAAATTCTGCTCAGGGCGCAGCATCCAGTACGCCAGAATCCTCCGTATCATGGGCACGTCAGACCCCGTCTTGAACCTGGTGCAAAGCCTCCGTGTCACGTCCCGCCATGGCCTGCGGCTCTACGTCGAAGGCGTCCGAGAAGGCTTGCCCCTCTTGTTCGACCCGTCCTTTGCATCGTTACAACAGAATCTGAAAAAACATCTTTGTGTAAACCCCACGGAACCCGACCGATTGGACCTTTTCATGACGTTGTACCGAAAGGGCAAGGGTATTGTGGCGGAATCTGCTCTGTCGCTGGCGTGCAAGCACAGATGGGTCGAGGCTGTGTTTGAGATTCTACGTACTAACCCAAAGGTACACTCGGAGCCGAACGCATGCCATTACGTGGTGAATCAAGCCCGAGACGCCTTCACGGCGGCCAGTGAGAGTGTTCTTGCACAACTCTCAGAGATTCTAGACGGGTTGGTTTTGGCTGGTTTCCCATTCAGAGAAACGGATTTGTTGATGATATACAAGTTGAAACTGGGCCAGCAGGCGCTGGTTGAAATGGAACGATCCGTGTCACTACCCCCTGAGTGCCACCAGTTGAGATGGACTGTTGGTGTGCAACGAGAACACATAACCTTGACCGACAAAGGCACCGTTTTGCAGTCTCAACGAGACGCCCTCTCCTTAGGGCTGCTGCACATCGCGGCTTACCACAACAACGCAGCTTGTATTTTAAGTATTCTTGATGCGACAGGCGGGCACGGTGCCACGGAGTTTGACAACAATGCTGCGAGCTGCCTTCCTCGCGACTACACTACGTCTATGGAATGCCACGATATCTTACTGTCCGCTGAGCAGAAAACCGGTCGGATTCCGGAGATTGAAGACATCGACCTCGTGATTGGTGTTGAAATGGGAGATTATGAAATCGACCTTTCAGCCAAGTTGTCGAAGTGGATTTCAAATTTACTCGGAGGCAAGAAGACAGCGGAAAAGAAAACCCGGCTCGGAAAAGTCCAAATAAAACGGATGATTGAGGAGCTCGGGGTCGGTGCGTTCTTGTGGGAGCCCCCAGGCGGCGAGATCTTCATCATATGCAACGCCTCCGTCATGCGGTTGGAGATTGAAGCAAGACGCTGCTTGCTGGCGTTTTCCAAGAAATCGACGACTACAGGAATCCGTGAGTTCACATCTGGAGCACGACAATTCTTGGTGGAACATATTCTGAACCACCGATCGGGGAATCTGGAAACATGGCGTTGCAGCTCCTGCCCCGACGCAGTGAACTCAGTGACGGACGCTCTCTGCACGGATTGCGGAGAGCCTTACGAGTCCAGCAACACGACGGAATACTGGCTTGAAAGGCTTCAAGCAGACACGTCGATTCAGAAGCTTTTCGGTGTACACGACGCGACCGAGCGGGAAGCCGTGTTCAAGCTGTGGCGGTACCAACCGTTCTCAACCATCTTGGAGTATCTCTTGGAGCCGAACCAGCTCACCGACGACATGTACCTCCCTGCTAGGGCGTTGAACTCGTACCTCGGGTCGAAGATCACGTTTTACTTCCTGTTCGCCGCGTTTTACATGTCATGGCTGCTGCCTTTAATAGTCTCCGGGTTGTTCTTCACCTTCTTTCAAATCTACAACAATGAAGTCGACAATTCTGTGACGGTTGTCAATGGCGTCTTCGTGATCCTCTGGGCGAGCCTGTGCGTGAAGAGGTGGCGGAGAAAAAGCAGCGAGTATTCGTATTTATTCCGAACGCGTGACCACGAGAGGCTCGTCACACCGTCGTCGGAGTTCCTTGTGAAGAATGAAGATCTGCCAATAAGACGCCACCCCGTCACAGGGCTGGGTGAGCCCGACTACACGTGGCTGGACAGGCTGCCGAGGCAAATAGCAAGCTGGCTGGTCACGTTGCTTATGATTTCAATCGTCGGTGTTGTGATGTACGCGAACTACCTGTTCAGAACCTATCTGGACAGCGACGGTGAGGACTGGGCGATGCAGATTGTGGCTGGTGTTGAGAACGCCATCAGCGTGATTATCCTCGACGCTCTTTACAAGCATGTGGTGGAGGCCTTGTGCGACTGGGAGAACCACAGAACGGTTCACGACAAGCAACAGTCATTGACAGCGAAGTGGTTCGGATTTCAGTTTGTGAACGGGTTCTCCGGGCTGACCTTAACCATGCTGACGGGCACGCCTCGAGAGCTTCTCACACAGCTTGCTTCGCTGCTCCTCACACAAGCCTTCGTGTCCGTCATCAAGGAAAAGCTTCTCATCGCCGGCATCCTCCGGCTCCGTAACAAACGGGCAAACATACACACTTTCGACGACGACAGGGAGGCCATCATGGTGGCGGACTCGCAGAAACCAGTTGGCCGCAACTGGCTCTTCGAGGACTACTCAATGATCTGCCTGCAGTTCACATACACCATCTCGTTCGCGTCTGTTCTCCCATCAGCGCCCGTCTTCGCCTTCATAGCCAGCTTAATCGAACTACAAGGTGATTTGTATAAGTACCTCTACCTGGGGCAACGAACTAGCCCCGAAAAGGCGTCCGGGATAGGGATATGGTTAGTTGTCTTGGATGCCGTCACGTTGGCTGCGATTCCGTATAACGCACTGGCCATCTTCCGTCAGGGGGAAGCGTGGAAGAGGCACACGTGGCTGAAGGAGTTGTACACCGAAAGCACAGCGTGTCAGGCCACGGCAGGGTCACTCAGCTTGGTCCTTGCGCTGTTCTTCATTAAGGTCATGGTCAGCAATTTCATCGAAAGCAACGCACGGTGGGTACACGAAGCCGAGCTTCGGGTCCGATTCATGTCGAGAAACAAAAAGATCACCGCCCCTGATGTCCATGGTGCCACCCCCACTCCAAAAGCCTCCGACACTAGGATTATAACGGTGCAAGCTGCAATCCAATAAGTAGGTTTTTTTTTGCGAAGGGGGGGGGGGGGGGGGGGCGGAATAGAAGCCATCTGTGTTCTTTCTTTCTCCTATTTTTTATTTTAAACTAGAGTCAGTTTTTTTTGAACCCCCCTCTTGTGAAAGAGATAACACCCCCTCCCCTTTTTTTTCTTCTACTTATTCTTCTTATTCTGTTTTCACTTATTGTACTTTCGCCTTTCGCCGCGGGGAAAAAAAAAAAAAAAAGAAATCTTTCGTCTTCGTTCTTCCCAGTTTTCTGTTTTTTTTCTTCTTCTCTTTTCGCTTTCTCTTTCTTCACAAGTTCTCATATAAAAAATAAAAAGAAAAAACAAAAATCCAAAATAAAAAAAAAGCGATTCCACTTGGGGTGCCTAGTCGGTTCCGGAGTTGAGGTGGTAGTGGTGGAGGAGAGTACCGTCACGCAAGCATGGGGTGTGTAAGCACGAAAACCGAGCGAGTGCACTCAGCAAAAGATCTCGGGAAATCTGTGCACACGGCAGGCAAGTGTTCAGATACGGAGAACAGCACCTTATCGAGCGCAAGCATGGACACGAAGAAGAAGAAGAAAGGGAAAAAGAAGGGGAAGAAGAAGAACGTGAAGAACGAGACGGCGTCTCCGGAAGCAACGCTCGCAATCCAAAAAGAAATCGTGGAGAAGTCCTGGAAATGCGTTGCCTCACAGGGGAAGACGGTAGGCCAGCTTCTCCTTGAGAAAATAGTTACGGAGAAACCAGACCTCGCCGGTCTTTTCGTAAAGTCAAAACGAGCACATGTTGGCACAGCTATGGTGAGATTCCTCTCCCATATAACTGTTAATCTCGCTTCACGCGATTTCACTGAAGTCTCCGTGGCGCTTGAACAACTGGGTGCACTGCACCACAGGTACACAGTCATACCTGACGAATACCTTTCGGTGTTCAAATCGGCGGTTTTTTGTTTCGTCGCAAAATACGACCTTACGTGGTGTTCTGAGACAGAATGCGCATGGGAAACCTTCTGGGAGTTGGTCTCAACTCACTTCCTGACAGGGTACAGAGACGCTGCTGAGGCAAGCCTCCGGAGAAACCCGTTGAAACGCCCTCCCAACTCCATCGACTTACCGCGGACGTCTTCCTTCAACCGAATATGGAACCTTGAAAAGGAGAAGTTGATTCAGAACACGTTGAAACTGCTGATGGAAGGGTGCGAAGAGGCTCGAGGACTTCTCCCGTCGGAGAAGCTCGCTCCGATGGCGAAAAGGATAGTAGCAAGCTTGGACAGGGTGCTCGCAGGCGAGGACGAGCTAGCCCAAATAGTCACTGCACACAAGACAAATAACATAGCCGAGGTGATGTTGGACTGTTTCATGCGTTGCTTTCGAGCATCTGTTGGATCCATGGATAAGGCAGACAAGGTTGTCTCGTTTGTGGAATTTACCGTGGACAGAATCATCCAAGCACAGCGCCATGACGCGTCCTTCCCCCCCCACGCCAACGATATTGTTGCATCGACTTGGAGGCAGACCAAAGAGACCCTCCCGCAGATCTTTTTCGAGGAGGTCTTGTCGTCCAGCCCTCCCCTCCGCCCCTTCGCCATCAACCTCAGCTCGATGCTGGTTCCGTTTTGTACCGCAATGGATGAAATTATCGAGCTTCTTGGTGATTCGACCGCGCTTCAGATATACCTCACCCGGCTTGTTCTCGGGCATTATTTCCTTGAGATCACAGTGGATGACTTTTCCGCAGCGGAAATCGTGTTTCACAGAATCATGAAGGAGCTCTTAGGAGAGGAGCACACCCCCGACGTGAAGAAGTCTTGGGAAATGTTGTGGGAGGCGATCATCAACGTAACGAAACAGACGAACTTCATCAAACAAGCTCACCTGCAGACCGCGGCTGTGATATGGAAACGTATCGTCGATCACGACAAGCAGCAGCTTTGCATAGCAACGCTGAGGCATCTCTTCAAAGAGGAGCTACCAGCTGAAAAACTGACGGGCTTGATCTTAAACATGATGACAACGGCTTTACTCGACGAGAGCCCCGAGATCCCTGCAATGCTGCGGCTCAGCGGGCAGCGACACTCCTCGATTATCTCGATTGAACAACTCGACGATTTCGGCCGTGTCTTCTCAGAGCTCCTTCGAGAGCAGTCGCAACTGTCCAACAAAGCATGGGTAAGCTGGAACGAAATATTCTCCGGTATCATAGCGACGATCAGAAGCGGGATGGTTCTCCCTGACATGGACTGGCTTTTCAGCCGGAAAGACGACTTGCAAGCTCTGCTTGAAATATGGGACAAAGACCCGGAGGGGTTCCACACGGGCGACTTCCTAATCCGAGGCCTGCAGTACTACCCGACGTTCAGAGAAAAGTACCCCGGCATCGTGACGCAGCAGTTTGGCAAAACACTGATGGATTTCTTGAAGGAAACTGTCGAGGCGTTTGCAGCAGGCGACAGGAATGCGGTCGAATCGTTGCTAAAGAAGCTGCGAAAAATCCATGAGAACATATGGCCCGCCCCTGAGGAACACGACGCGTTTGGAAAGGTGGTTTTGAACACGCTGACAATGCATTTTGGGGTGCAGCATAGCGAACTTATATGGGGTGTTTTCGCAGTGCTTGGTGATGTGGTGTACAAACCGAAGGCGGCGAAGGTGGTTGCAAAGGATCACTCCACAGTGGTGCAAAGCTGGGAGAACGAGATACGACCCGCGATTTTAAAGGTTGAGAATGTGAGCCCCGAGTGCTTGGCGTTCATCGTGGACCAAGTGGAGTCCCCCGACACCGCTGCCGACGCCCCGCCGTTGCCGCCCGCAGAATTCTTCGTATTAACAACAGCCGATGTGTTCGATGCAATTTTAATGGAAGACTCCATCGAACTAATGGTTATGAAATGGGGGGTCAGCCAAGCTGCCGGACTCAAAGTACCCAGTGGTGGTGAAAAAAACGTTTTAGAGGCGGATTGGTCGAAGGTTAAGAACAAGGAAAAAGTGCTTCGGGGTATATTTAAAAAGCTCAACCAGCCTTTCCCCCCTGCCGACACGATTATTGAATTCATAGATGTGCTCTGCAAGTGTTCCCTGACGAAGCTGTTGGGGCACTCGAGGAAGGCACGGCTTGTCCCACAGCATGAGAAGCTGCAATGGTCGGATTTTAATGCGTTCTTCACGTGTCTCGTCAAAGAGGTGTCGAGCTCTTCCACGCTCCCCATGTGGAAGCCCTGGGCCACCGTTGCGACGCATGTCATTTCCTTGCACCCGCCGCTCACGCTGCAAGCAGTGTCCCAGCACAACCATCGCGACGATTGCTTCATCGTGGTGAGGAACAGGGTGTACAACGTGACGAAGTTCTTGAAGGACCACCCGGCGGGGCAGTCGGCGATTTTGAAACACGCAGGCAAGGATGTCTCGGATATCTTCAAAAGGGTGCATTCCAAGAGTGCTTGGAAGCGGTTGGAGGTATTTTTGTTGGAAAAAAAAAAAAAAAAAAAAAGAAAAAAAAAAAACCTAGGAATGGTTTATCGGTGACCTTGCAGTTCTTTAGTGAAGGGGGAGGGGCGGTTTGTCACTGTAATTGTTGTATCGGTTCGGTTTTTTCTCTCTCTTTTTTTTTTTCTTTTTTTTTCTTTACAGAAACGATTGACATCGAAAAGAAGGCGATGAGGATCAAGCGGATCCTGGATACGCTGCAAGCGACGTGGTTGATGCACAAGAGGAGGCGCGCTTTTCCGGCGCAGTCATGCAAGAACGTGAGATCACTACGATCCATTGGCCGCGACCACGTCGTTGGATTTGATGATGGGCCCTGTTTGCATCGGGGCCGACGGCGACCGCTGAAAGGACTGAGAAAAGATTACCGGAAAGAAAAAATTGGAAGATATAATCATAAGGTAGGCACGCCACCGCGGTGGGCCGTTGCTAACCATGGCACTTCGTTTCCTGTTGTAGTAATTTCTTTTTTTGAGACAACCTTTTTTTTTTTTTAAACTCACGCGATGGCCGTTTCCTATCGTGGTGACTATTCTTCCTCTCTTTTTTTTTTATCCGTTATCACTTCTGTCACTGTGATCGAGGAAACACCACGATTGGCACCGACAAAGAGGCGGTGAGGATGAATCTGTTTGCAAAGGGATACGAGGGAAATACAAACTTCAGCTGGGCACTGCCATCATAAAGTAGGAACACACTGCGATGGGCAGTTGCCCCCCCCCCCCCCCCAGGGTTATGTTGACAAGGAAACGCGTTTCCGAGTTTTTTTTTTTTTTTTTTTTTTTTTGAAAACAACGGAACGTTTCCTTATTTCAGGGAAAGGGAACACGTTCCGTCTGAGAAGGAAACATGTTTCCTTTTGTATCTGAAAAATAAGGAAACGGATACGGAAACGTTTCCCCGTTTCTTGCCAAAAGCCCCATGCAATGGTTTTTCAGTTTTTCCAAAAAACGCTTTTCTAAGGCCATTTGGCTGTGACGAGGTGCCCTGTGACGAGCAGCCACGTGGTAGGATTTATTCCAGTGCTGCATACCAGCCCGCTGACACGGGTATTCGTCTTGCTGCACTTGCTCCGCAGCTGTGACATTGGGCCCGAGAGGAGTGGTGTTGCGGAGCATCCTCCTGCATTGGGCCCGAGAGGAGTGGTGTTGTGGAGCATCCTCCTGCATTGGGCATCAAAGGTCCCCCCACCCTTTTGAGCCGTTCGGGGGCGAGGGGCAACATGGGGTGAAGTTCGAGACAGTGTGCGTCTCTGTCCCCAACCCCGACCACTGCGATAGGGTTGTTGGTGGCGTGGGGCCGTCGAGGTGGGCGCTCCTCGGGCAAAGCCCAGATCTCGATCAGAACGTGTTTCGTGGCGGGTTTGGGTCAAAGTATATGGTCAAAATGGCCTTAGAATAGCGTTTTTTTTTCTTTTTTCTTTTGTGGAAAAACTGAAAAAAACCACCTTTGCATGGGACTTTAGGGGTTTGATCCCCCCCCCCCCCCCTTCTATTTTGTGTTTACACACAATTTCGTGGGAAGGCTCTTTCTTTTCTGGTTCTTGTTTAAGGAAGGCAGTGCGAAAGAAGTAGAAAAAAAAAAGATCTCTACTGGGGTTTTTTCTTTTATTCAAATCCCCCCCCCCCCCCCCCCCCCTCATATTATCAAAGCAAAGAAAAAACGCATACACAAAAAAGGTCCCCCCCCCCCCCCTTTACACAAAAAAGAAGAAAAAAAAATAATGTTAACATGCTGCCTGCAAAACCCTTCAGTGATGAAGGGAACGCAGACGATGCTAAGCCGGACAGAGTTCAGCAACCCGGACATCCGAGATCTGGGGGAGAAGGACCTGGACGTGGACCTCACATACGAAACGCTGCGCATCGTGGCGGACCCGACCAGAATCTTCGACATCAAGCAGTGGGTCGGGAACCTGCATATGTACGAGATGTGGGAGGCAACGGACGTCCGAGACGGCAAACGCGTCCTGGTCAAAACGATAGTCAAAGACACGCAAAACGGAGAAAAATGCCTCAGGCAAGAAGACGCTGTCTCAGCGCAGACGGTCTACAACCTTGACACCAATGCGTCACCGTTCATTGCCAGTGTGTACGGCCTCTTTGAGCAGTACCCTGTAAGATGCGGGCTGAATTTCTGGGGGACGAAAATCTGGCTTGTGCAAGAATACCCCGGTGGGACCAGCCTGCTCGACTGGTTAATCCACAAACACCCGCACCAGGAACACACGAGAGTCTCCTCAGGGGTCGGAAACGAAAGAACCATCGCCAAAATACTAAGGCAGGTCCTGTCCGGTGTGCGTGAAGCCCACGCCGCGCACACCGTCCTCCGCAACGTCTGCACTGCAAACGTTTTCATCTCGTCATCAGAGTCCGTTAAAATACACGATTTCTGGTACACTGTGGAGCTCCCGGAGACTTCTGACCCTTCACATGCATGCTTCCATTCCACAGTGTGGGCTGGGTACCCGTCGTGCTTGTCGCCAGAGAGTCTTATTGGGACTTATTACCAAGCAGGGGACATTTGGTCTTGTGGGGTGATGGCGCTTGAGCTTGGGATGGGGGTGAACCCTTTCACTGCGATAGCCGTGGACTGCTTGCAGGAGGGGATCTCCTTGACGGTGGCGAACAAGCTTCGAAAGTGTATCTCGGAGGCCGCCGCGAACCTGGAGATATTGCCCAGAGGGGGCGTCGAGTGGTCGCAGAACTACAAGGCGTTCACGAAGATGATGCTGCACCCGAACCACACACTCCGCCCGACAGCTACCGAGCTGTTGCAACATCCGTTTTTGAAGCAGTGATTTCTTTTCTTTTTTTTTTTTGGTGGGGGTAACATGGATATATAAGAACCAGCGCCCGAGTGGAAGAACGTATTGCAGGCAGCAAACTGCACGAGCGAAGAATCTTGGTTACCCGGGACGCCCTGGCTAGGGTTGAGTTGCACACCGCATGCAAGGCAGTCCACGCTACGTTGCATGCTTAACGCCACTTAGTGTTGCAATCAAAGCCCCATTTTTCTTTTCTTTTTTTTTTTGGTGGAAAAGTGGTGATTTTTTTCTTTCTTTGCATTTTTTTTTTTTTGAATTTCTTTTTCTGAAGGGCAGGGAGGTGTTTTACACGTTTTATTTTTATTTTTATTTGGACTGAAAGTACACGCCCCCCCCCCCCCCCCCCCCCCCTGCATACATAGCGTGATTTTAACGTTATTATTAGTGGTTGTTTTGGAGAAAAAAAAAAAGAAAACAAAAAAAGGCACACATTTTTGTTAACACACCCCCCCCCCTTTTTTTTCCTCCTTAGAAGTAACGGTTATCGGTGCTGCTATACCGGAAACGTGCTATTTAAAGTTTATTTTTCTTGTGAGGATGCACTCTGGGGGGGGGGGGGGGGGGGTGCTCCCACCAAAAAATGTGAAACGACTTTTTTTCCAACGACAACCTGAGCGTCTTCTCCTTTTTTTTTTTCCTCTCCTTTTTTTTTTTTTGATAATTTCTTAGTTTTTCTTTTCTTTTTTTTCTTTACACTCCTTGTCCCCCCCTCCCCTTCTCTTTCAGTGGTATTTTTTTTTCTTCTCATCTCGTGCACGAAAAAAAAAAAAAAAAAAAAAAAAAAAAAAAACCCACCCCCAAAGAAATGGACATTTTCCTCCTGAAGTCTGCTGGATATATCTTTGTGTTTTTTCTGCTGCTCAGCTCTGCAGGTGTCGCTGGTCCGTTGTATAACACTGTAGCAAGGTTGGACGATGGCAGTTTGGGGGATGTAGAGGTGGGGGTGTTTGGATACACTCTTTGTGTTGGAAAGGAGTGCGGGAGGCGATTCGCGTGTGAGGGGCTTGAAAGGGCTTTCAGTGTGGGGAGGGGTTTGTACGCCTGGTGCTTAGTCACTACGATAGTAGCGTGTGTGTCGTGGGCCCTGCGTGCAAATGGGACTTTTACGTTGATAATCGAGACCACCTGCGCTTTATCACTGCTGGCAGCGACAGCACTACTACTCTTTCCGCCCCTTCTCTCTTGGTGTAATTCCGGTGTAGTATTTGAATCTGTAACCTATAAACAGAGCTCTGCCTGCATCTACTTCTGCCTTCTAGCCTTTGTTCTCATTCTGCGGTTGGGCCACCCTGATCCAGATCCTTCAGATGCTATCCTGTACAAGAGTGTTGCTGCTGAAGATGATGATGATTCGGTTTGATGAGTTAAAAAAAAAAAAAAAAGAAACTTTTCGCTTTGTGCACAAACAAACAATTTTTTTCTGTGGGGGGGGGGAAAAAAACACTGTTTACGGTAGGCAAAAAGAAGAATTTCTTTCCCACTAAAAGTGTTCTCCCCCCCCCCCTTTTTTTTGGTGGGGATAACATGGATATATAAGAAGTACATCAGATGTGTTGTTCGCTGTTGACCTCCTCGTCGGTCATCACCGGTGGCACCCGATCTCTTATATTCTTTTCTTTCCCTACTTCTTTTCTTCTTCCGTCATTTACACCACCTAGGATGCCCCCTCCACCCTCTCTTTTTTTTCATTCCTATCCCCCCCCCCTCTTTTTTTCCCTTTTTTACACCTCATATCTCTAAAACTTCCGATGGATGCCTTGAATGTCAGATTTCTTTTTTTTAAATCTTTTTTTCTCTCTCAGCCGTCTTTTGAAAAAAAAAAAAAAAAAAAAAAAAAAAAAAAAAAAAAAAAAAGACTTTGGAATCATTTCGGAGAAATCCCTCTATGTTATGCATTCCGGACCTTGCTTGACGGGGTTTTAGAGATATGAGGCATCTTTTACCCTTTCTTAGTGCGTATTTCCTCGCCGATTTGAAGCAAGGTTCTTTTTTTTTTTTTTTTTTTTTTTTTTGAGGGAGAGCAACACAGGGGGAGGGGAATGAGGAGAGTGTTGGTTGTGTTGTGCAGCATACCGGCGGCATGGGGGTATTCTGGATACTTCGAAGCGCCAGAAGAAGTAGATGTCTCAACGTGTTTCAGTACTGCAGGGACGTGCAGCTGCCCGTCGGGCAAGGTGATGACCGGGATACACAAGACATGCCAGTCGCTGTCATGCATCGACAAGTACCGCTGTGGGCGGCCTAGCGGGAGTTCCGGGACGGCCAGATGTCAATCTGTCGACGTCAGAAGCACGTTTGGTACAGTCAGAAACATCGACAGCAGCTGCCCGAGTGGCCTGTACCTCAGTGGCCTCACCAAGTCAGGCACCACCGCACTCTCCCAGATCACTTTCTTCGAGTGCTGCGACTTTACGCACGCAAGTGGGATCTTCGTCTCTTTGAACATAAACTTGAATGACTGGGTGCTCGGCTTCGACCCCGATGTTGTGTGGGGGGAGGTCCCTGTCGACAGCTTCCTCGTGGGGTTGAGGCGTGCGGACACTTCCGACGACCTGAAGGCCATTGACTATGCGAGGTACGTTTATGTTAATTACGTTGTTGCTACCCCTGCACCCGACACGCCAGCACCCGATACTTCTGCACCTCTCACACCAGCACCTGCTACGCCAGCACCCGACACGCCAGCGCCTGACACGCCAGCGCCTGACACGCCAGCGCCTGACACGCCTGCACCCGACACGCCTGCACCCGACACGCCAGCGCCTGACACGCCTGCACCTCTCACACCAGCACCTGCTACGCCAGCACCCGACACGCCAGCGCCTGACACGCCTGCACCCGACACGCCTGCACCTCTCACACCAGCACCTGCCACGCCTGCACCCGACACGCCAGCACCTCAAACGCCTGCCCCTTCCACACCCGCTCCTCCCACTCCTTCACCAGTGACACTTGTGCCTGACTCGCTTGCTGCTGCTCCTACAACTGCCCCTTCGACGCCACAGCCCGCCACTCCGTCCCCGGCGACAGCTGTGCCCACAAATGCCCCAGCGACCCCAGCACCTGTGACGACAGCAGAGGAAACCATCTCCACAACAGGAACAGTCACGTCAGGTGCTGCTGCACTCGGGGCATCAAGTAGTGCAGGGGCCGCCACGCGTCTGGTGCTGATCTCGGGGAAGTGCCCTGAGAACGTAAAAGACCAGAAGTTTGCATTTGCTCTCCACCCCACCGGCCTGACTGTCGGGGGATCCGAGGCGGCAGGCGTCGTGCTGGGCAACATGTCGATCATAATCGGCGCTGCGCTGCTCATGAAGGGCGCGCTCGCTCTAGTGGGCCTAGTGAGGGCGGAAAACCTCCCGTTAGTGGTGGGACTGGACAGGCAGGGATGGCTGAGATTCCCATCGGCAGCACTGTTTGTATTCACATGGCTGTATCAAGGAACGGCGTTGGGAGGCATGGTGCTGATGATGCACCCTGAAGGGGTGGGGCAGGCAGCACTGGGAACCAGCGTGCTTGCAGTATGCATCGCCGTTCCGGTTTATGTGTACAAAGAAGTGTTGGACAACGTACCAGAGCAGGCCATATACAAAGTGGACGAGTCCTTGGGGAGCACTATCGTGGCGACGACGATAGGGGCCGGGGAATGGGTTAGCACAAAGCAGGAGCTCCACTGGGTGAACAGGTACGCTTCCGTCGTGAGGCCCTTCACACAGGAGAAGGCGTGGTTCGGGGTAGTTGAATACTGCGCATCCTTTTCGCTGGCAGCGATGGGCTCCTTGGGAACCTCATCATGGGTGGGCTGCGGGCATGTTAAGCTCGCCATGTCCCTAATCTTCATCATGCTCATTGGGCTAGAAGCGGTTTTGTGGCCACACGCCAGGTACCGAGATTGTGTGACAGACTTCACATCGCTTGGGTGTCAGGCTGCAGGGCTGCTTCTTCGTGCTTATGGGTACTACACTGGCACTGATGCTGGGACTTTGCCACACGTGGTTGCTGACTACCTGTTCGTCTGCACGGGGTTTATCCTTCTAGGGAAGGTTGTGCTGGATATCCTCACCGAGCTTTATGTGCTGTTTTCAGGGCGGCGTAAGACGCTTCAGGCGATGGTTTGGGCTACCCGGCAGCCTGCCACTCTAATGTCCAGTTTTGCTTCTTCTAGCTGTCTCTCCACCCCGACTTGGAGCAGGTGTGCTGTGCTCGAAATGGAGTTCATGCGGCCTGATGCGACTTCAGGCGACACTTGAGTTTTTTGTGGTTATCTTGTCATTTTTTTTTTGGGGGGGCGGGTAAAAAACTTAGGTGTAGTTATCAATCCCCACTCCTCACCCTTTGAAGAAACTTGGATTGTAAGGGGGGGTATGCAGGGCAAAAAAAGAAAAAAAAGAAAATCGTTCGGAAGTTCTATCCCTAGTAGCACGGCATCCCCCCTTTTTTTTTGCAGTATCGTTTACCCTCATACCTTTCTTTTCATCTTGAAGCCCTCCTCCTCCTCCTCCTCCTCCCCCCCCCCCTTTTTTTCTTTTTTCTTATTTCATGAACGGTGAACACGCTGAAATTTCGTTCCTTTTTTTCTTCTTTTTATTGATACACTTCTGTCTGTTTGGTTATTGGCATCCCTCATCCCCCCCCTTTTTTTATTTAAACCCAATAAAGTTCGACAGTTCTACTTAACCCCTTAATTACGAACGGCTTCCGGACCCGAACGTCCCCCCCCCCCCCCCTCCTCCCCTCCCTCCCCCATTCGAGCTTTATCAATTTTTTCCCGGGTTCAACCACTGCTGCTTCAGTGCGGAAGGACACCCGGCTTACAAATGAAACCAGAAATGATTTTGAGGCAGGTATTATATTACCCTGGTATTTAAAAAAAAAAAAAAAAAAAAAAAAATAGCTATTTTATTAAGTGAAAATAAAATAGCATTATTTTCACGCGCGGTGGCAAGGGGTATATTAGTTTCACTCGCTTCGCTCGTGGACTAACATCCCGTTTCGCTACGAGTTAAACCTGCCACCACAAGTGGAACAATGCTCTTATTTCACTAATACGTTGTTTTATTTAATAAGAGCCGGGTTTGAAAGGGTGGGAGGTTACAGGCATGATCTTCGATGCCACCGCCTTTCCCCCATTACCTTCGGCTTCAATTATAAAGAAAAAAAAAAGAAAGCCCCCCTAGGTGAAATTAGGTGCGAGGAGTGAAGAATAAGTAGAAATTAGTAAAAATCTTATTTTCACTTTCCACCCTTGAAAACCCGGCTCGAGTTATATAAAAAAGATACTGTAACGCAAAATTTTTCGCTTTACAGTGTATATGTTATTTCTTTGAGACTACATGTCGTTACTGTTCGCTACACTCCGGTGTCAGGCACAGAGGCGGGGAGGTAGGTAGGTGATTCACCCCTCTCTCCACCCGCTTTGACAGTCTTGTGATTCATTTTTACTTTTCTTGCTTTGTTGTTTGCACGAAAGTTGCATATAGTTAATATAATCATTATTTTTGTAGTAAAAAAAAAATAATTAGCTATTTATTGCCGACAAATTATGAGTCATAATTTAACTCGAGTTCCCGAACGGTAACGAGTGTTAAATAATGGTTCATTTGGCGGCAAGTAAGTCGTTTTATTTCACTCTTCGTCATTTGAGTCACTCACTCTTCACTGCTTTCACTGCTGTTTTTTTTCACGCAGGTAAGCCTTTTTGGGGATTTTCCTAAGGTAATATGGGGTTGCTATTTCGCCGTGGCATTTAAAGGGGAAGTAAGGCACTTATTCCCACTTTTAAGGGCTGGAATGGCCTCAGATGGCCAAAAATAGTCAAAATACCCGTCCCCAAAAAAATTTTTCAAAGGGTTGGGTACATTTTTTTCCACGACAAGACCCATTTTTTCACTCTGAAGCCCCATAATTTAACTCCAAAATCTCATAATTTAACTAGTTACCCCTAGTGAGTGAAGAAAATGACGAAGAGTGAAATAAAATAAATAAAGGTCGTGTAGCAGGCCGCCGAATCGGGGAGGGCCCTGGTTTGTACTGTTTCTTCTTTTTGTCTTTTGCCCTGTTCTGAAGGGAACACGAAACGAAGGAGGAGGCCACGCACCCCGGCACAAAGAGTTACTTACGGGTTTATTATTTTAAGAATTGTCAACCGACTGGAATGGCATAACTAGGCCCCTCCGGAAAAAAAATGGGGAAAAAAAGAAAAAAAAGAAAAGAAAAGAAAAGTGCCCAGGTGCGTGTAGTTGCCCCCCCCCCCCCCCCCCCCCCCCTCTTTTTTGATGAACAGAAATACTTGTTGTTTGTAATTAAAAAAGAATTCGTCTTAAAAAAAAAAAAAAAAAACCAGAGAAATTTTAACTTCGACTAAGGAAGAATGGAATCCTTGTCCCTTTTTTTTGGGTGACGAACAGGCAGCAAACTGCACGAGCGCAGAATCTTGGTTACCCGGGACGCACCGGCTGGGGTTGAGCTGTACACCGCACGCATTAAGGACACGACGCGGAACGCAGAAGAAGCTACAACTCGGCCGCGGCGCGCCCCCTGTAATCAAGTAGACAGTTCTTGTGCAGGGCGCCGCCAACCGGCCTCCTTTAACTCATATATTTTTTTTTCATGTTTTAAATTGGTATTAAAAATCTTTTTTTTTTCTCCAAAAGTGGTGGGGATAACATGGAAATATGAGAAGTACATCAGATGTGTTGTTCGCTGTTGACCTCCTCGTCGGTCATTACCGGTAGCGCCCGAGTGGAAGAACATAAAGCAGATGCTCAGGGTGACGAACAGGCAGCAAACTGCACGAGCGCAGAATCTTGGTTACCCGGGACGCTCCCTGGCTGGGGTTGAGCTGTACACCGCACACATTAAGTACACGACACGGAACGCAGAAGAAGCTACAACTCGGCCGCGGTGTGCCCCTTGTAATCAAGTAGACAGTTCTTGTGCAGTGGCGCCACCAACACCGGCCTCTTTTAACTCTTATTTATTTTTTTTCTCTTGCTACAATGGTGTTGGAACCCCGAAAAAAAAGAAGTAGGGTTCGATATTTTCCAAATAATAATAATAAAAATGAAAAATATTTTCGTGACACATATGGTCAGAAGGTAATCCCCCTCCTCACATTGTAATCATGCGAGAAAAAAAAAATAAAAAAAAAATAATAATACGAGATTTTAAGCCGGTTAAGAGGCTTAAACGCCTAACCAAATAAAAAAAAAAAAAAAAATGGCGCCGCTGGGACTGCTCAGATAACGTGCACGTGACCTCGCCAAGCCTAGTTCTTCATGATAAGATAAATAAAAAAAAAAAAAAAAAAAAAAAAAAAAAAAAAAAAAAAAAAAAAAAAAACTCACATGTGCCTCTTCGCACGTCCCAGCGCACATTTCGGTTAAATAATCGGCCATTACCTTCAAGGAAGCCCCCTTTCCTTTTTTTTTAACTCATATAATTTTATAATTATGTTTTTTTCTTCTTCTTTTTTTTTTCCCCCCCTTCTTTTAATACACACTCTCAATAACTTTTTCTGTAAAAGCAGATCATCTCTAGTCTTATATGTGAAGGGCGGGTGAATCTATGAAGGAAACCCTCCCTTTTTTTTCCATGTGAAGGATGGAAAGATGAGCATCTGCTTGACCGCAAAAAAAAAAAAAAAAAAAAAAAGAAATGAGTCGGTTGATTGTTTGTACATAGCAACATTCATTATCAATATATTGTTTTTCTTGTTCATGCAATGGGTGCATCCCCCCCCCCCCCCCCCCCCCCCCCCTAGGGCTATGCTGGCAGGAAACGTGGAAACGTTTCCGTTTCCATACTTTTCAAAATTCTTATGGAAACGGCTTCCTTCTTAAGGAAACATAAGGAACC
>OZ025762.1:41329-67282 GCA_964019335.1 Diplonema japonicum
GAGGATTGTGGCGACAGACAGCCGCTCAACCGACTGTAGCTAGCCTTCGGTTTTACCCCATTTCACAGAAGAAAAAGCTGCTTGGAAGTAAACAAAAAGAAAGAATATTCCACAGGTGTAAGACTTTAATTTTTTTTTTTTTTAATGGGGCAGCAAGACCTTTGGCCATGTCTAGGTGCGTAACGACACCTCCCTTAAGCGAGTCATTTCAGGGACGGGAGGGACAGGAATAAAGCAAACCTTGCGGCAAAAGAAAAAGATCCCCCCCCCCCCCCCCCCCTCCCTGTACTTTATGGTACACTTGGAGCCTGCATCTCTCTCTCTTTTTTTTTTTTGGCTGCAAGTCCACAAGGAGCTTTTTTTTTTTTTTTTTTTTTTTATCATTTAAATAACACGGCGTGGAATAGTGGAAAAAAAAAAAAAAAAAAAAAAAAAAAAAAAAAAAAAACCTTCGGTCGTTCGTGATTTCCCCCCCCTTCTTTTTTCCTTTTTTTTTTGAAAGAGCTCATCGCCCAAAAAAAAAAGAAAGAAGAAAAAAAAAAGAAAAGAAAAAAAGACCATTTAGGAGGGGGGTTTTTCCACTGAAGAATTCAATACAGACCCCCCCCCCCCCCCCCCCCCCCACACACACACACACACACACGTTTTTTTTTTCTTTTTTGAGAACATGGGGTGGGGCGGTGGGCGTCTCACAGGAACCTCCAGCTCATTTATGTTTATTAGTTAGAAGCAAAAGAAGAAAGAAAAAAAAAAAAAAAAAAAAAAAAAACAGAAACAAAAAACTGAGAGAAAAAAAAAAAGGGACATATCTTGAGGATTTGAAGGATTTGTTCCCGAACCCCCCCCCCCCCCCCCCCACCGGATAGCTCTCCAGTAGAAGTTAAAACAAAGTACCCCCCTTTTGCGTACCCCACACACACCCCTCTTTTTTTTTTTTTTTAAATGTTCAATAATAATAACAACAACAACAGGATATCCCTCCTTTCTTTTCTTTCCTCTTTTTTTTTTTTTTTCGATGTTAGTGCAAATCTTTCGAACGCAACGTCGCTGGGCGACAATGCGACACAAGGTAGTGAGCCTGGAGGATGCAGTGTGCGCCGTGCAGTCCGGGGACACCGTGGGCGTAGGAGGCTTCGTGGCACAAAACGCACCAGAAGGCCTTTTAAGAAAACTCGGCGAAAGGTACTTAACCACAGGAGAACCAAAGGACCTAACTGTTTTCTTTGGAGGTGGCCCAGGGGACTCAGACACAAAGGGCATATCACACCTCGGCCACGAGGGTATGGTCAAACGAGCCATTGGCGCACATTACGGACAATGCCCGAAACTAGCAGAACTTGTCTTGCAGAATAAAATAGAAGCGTACAACATACCTCTTGGCGCTGTTGGGAGAATGCTCCGTGCGCAGGCTGCCCACCAACCGGGGTTTTTAACAAGCGTTGGAATTGGGACAATGGTGGACCCTGCCAACGGCGGAGGGAAGTTGAACGATCGAACAAAAGACGATATTGTGATCCCTCTTGACGTTGAAGGAAAGCGGCATCTTCTGTACAAATCGCAACCTATAAACGTGGCGTTCATCAGAGGAACCACCGCCGACGCAAACGGGAACATCAGCATGGAAAAAGAATCGCTTTTCGCCGACAACTTCGCGTTGGCAATGGCGGCGCACAACTCGGGGGGTTGCGTCATTGTGCAGGTAGAACGGTTAGCGGAGAGAAACACAATCCCGGCAAGGCGGGTTCACATCCCGGGTTCATTCGTCGATGCTGTTGTCATATCAAAGCGTCCCGATGAGAACACGCAAAGCTACTTCACCGACTTCAACCCGTTCTGGGCCGGCCAGATCAAAGCACCGCAAGAAGAACTCGATAAGCTCCCCATGAACGTTCGTAAGATAATTGCCCGCCGTTCCGCCTCAGAACTTAGAGTCGACGATATAGTTAACCTCGGCATCGGGATGCCCGACGGTGTCGCCAACGTAGCTTCAGAGGAGAACATCCTCCCTTACATCACATTGACCACCGAACCCGGTATATTCGGCGGTACAGGTGCTGCAGGTAGGGATTTCGGCCCTGCGAGTAACTATGAAGCCATCATCGATATGTCCGCTCAATTCGATTTCTACAACGGTGGCGGTCTTACCATCGCGTTCCTGGGAATGGCGCAGGTGTCCCCTGTGGGTGATATCAATGTGACGCGGTTCGGGAACAAATTGACAGGACCTGGTGGGTTCATCGACATTTCACAATGCACCCCAACCGTCGTTTTCTGCGGTTCATTCACAGCAGGCGGCCTCGAGGTCAAAGTCGACAAGGGCAAGCTCATCATCGTGAAAGAAGGCCGCAACAAAAAATTCGTGAAGACCATCCAAGAAACATCATTCTCCGCCAAGCAAGCGATCTTCAAGAAACAGCGCGTCCTGTATGTAACAGAAAGATGCGTGTTCGAACTGACACCGAAAGGGCTTGCTTTGAAAGAAGTCGCACCGGGAATCTCAATCGAAAAACACATTCTCCCGCACATGGACTTCATGCCGGTCAACATTGATCAGGCACGTGAGATGGACCCTGTGATATTCGACACATCGGGGAAAAGAATGGGGTTGAAGAAGAGGCTGACGGACTTGGACTTTATACACCGCATTAAGTACAGTAGGGAGAAAAATACGCTGTTGATAGATCTGTCGGGGGTGATCATCACGCACCAATGGCAGATTGATGAGGCTGATGCAGCGTTGACGGAATTCTTCAAAACAGTTGGGAAGAAGGCACACGTGGTGGCGAATTATGAACGCTTTGACTGCAGAAAATCCCTTGTCGAGAACTGGACCGAAATGGTTCAGCGACACGAAACTGAATCTTACCTCTCCGCCACACGCTGTGTCAACGGGACCTTCATGCGTGCAAAAGTGTTGAACGGGCTGCAGTTGCATCGTTCCACCGCCATCGAAGCCTTTCAACAACTCGACTCCGATCAAACGGGGTACATAGACTGTGAGCAGAGCTACACTCTCTTCAAGAAGATGGGAAGGTTCGTTAAAGACAGGGAAGATTTTAACCGCGCCTTCAGAACCGTCAGCGTGCGGCACCCTGGGAAGGTTTCCTTCCAAGACATCCAGGAGCTTGACAGAATCCTGCACCGTGCCGAGTGAGACTACTGGCTTTTTAAAAGTTAAGTTAGAGAATTCTTAGAGGGACGACGTGGGGGTGATGCTAAAGCAACCTCCCCTTTTTTTTTTAAATTATTATTTCTTTTTTTTTTTTTTTTTTTTTTTTTCAACAATATTATTGTCGAGACTAAAAAAACTAGTTGATGGCAGGCGTAATGAGCATATTTTATTAGGTAAAATTCCGCTCGTGGCGCACAAACAAAATGAAGCGCCAAACTAGATTTTTTTTTTCTTTTCTTTTTTTTTTGGAGAGGAACTTCTCTTTTCGCTCTTTTCCTCTCATCTTTTCTTTATTCTCCTCTTGCTTTCTCCTTCTTCTTTTTTTCTTCTTCTTCTCGTTGTATTTAGCAAATACTGCTCAGTTTCTTGTAAGAACAAAAAAAAAAAAAGAAAAAAAAAAAAAAGTGGTAGCCTGTGTGCACAAGTAAGTGCTAAGGACCGACTTCTCTTTAAAAACAGTTTCGTGCAAAGACAAAAGGGAAAAGAAGAAAAAAAAAAGAACTAACATTTGCCCCTTTTCTTTTTTCCCCTTCCCCCCCTTCTTTTTTTTTTTTTTAAAAGACTGAAGCACTTGTGGCAAGAGCAAGCATACAGGGACCCCACCCGGAGAGGCTGTGGGATGGGCATAACAACAACGAGGATGCAACGGGCACCCGTGAAACACCCCCATGCACAGGACGGGGATGAAACCGAGGCCCTTTCTTTTTCTTCTGGTCTTTTCTTCTTCTTTTTTTTTCTTTCTCTTTTTTTTTCCCTTCTTTTTTTTTTTCTCAACATTATACTTCAGCAATAGGTTTTCTTCGATCATGGCCGAGGATAGAAGAAGAACAAGAAGAAGAAAAAAAAAAATGAGCACCCTGGCGTCTCTCGATTTGAAGCTGCAGCTCAGCACTATTGCTGATAGCTACCGTCGCGGTTCGTCCCTCTCGTGCATTTACTTCAGGGATGCGAGTTTCTTTCACCATTGGGCACCGTTGCCTCCATTGGCGATTCCTGTCTTATGCTCTGGATTGCGAACCGTTGACCAGTGCCGTCGAATGCGCTATATTTTATAAGTACATATAACAATCGATTGAAAGAAAAATGGTCGCTGGCGATTGACTTCGAATGCTACACAAAGAAGACGTTGGGGGTCAACGTCAACACGACGATTGACGTCGGCAAGAAGGCGGTGAGGATCAAGCGGATCCTGGATACGCTGCAAGCGACATGGATGAGGGAGAAGAGGAGACGCGCTTTTCCGGCGCAGTCATGCAAGAACGTGAGATCACTACGATCCATTGGCCGCGACCACGTCGTTGGCTTTGACAGGAGGGCCCTGTTTGCATCGGGGCTGACGGCGACCAAGCTGAAAGGACTGAGAGAAGATTACCGGAAAGAAAAAATTGGAAGATATAAACGACAGCTAGGCACTACGGTGGGTAGCAGGGAACGACCCCAAAAGGGGAGCATCATAAGGTAGGCACGCCACCGCAGCGGGCCGTTGCTAACCACTTCGTTCCTATCATAGTGAATTTTTAAGGCACGTACAAACAACGGCCAGTTCCTCTTTTATAAATACAAATCTCTTTTTCCGAGATCGCATCTTATCCCCCAACACAGCCCACCTCTACCTGCACAACAACAACAACAACAACGAAAAGCATGGATCCGTTGGTACTTCAGGAGAAGGAGCAAGGGGAGTGCTTCGTTACGAACAACAACAACACCACACCCCTCACAAAAGAGGAAGGGAGGCTTGCCTTGTGGAGTGCTGTCTCAAAAGGGGACCTTGAGGAGATGAGGGATCTTGTTCTGGAGCGGGGTGTCGACCCTGGTGCAGCGGACAGCGATGGTTTCACAGCCCTGCACCATGCAGCTCGCGAGAACAACTGTGTCGAGGCTGTGGCTGCTCTCGTCTCTTCTTACCACCAGGACCCTGGTGTCAGAAGCAACAAAGGTTTGACACCGGTTCATGAAGCAGCAGGGAAGGGACACATCGAGATTGTTAAATATCTAGCTGAAAATTGTGGTCAAGACTGTGGTGTCAAAGACAACAGCGGTTGGACACCGGTTCATCTTGCATCAGAGAACGGCCACCTCGAGACAGTTAAATATCTCGCCGAGGCTCGCGGTCAAGACTGTGGTGTCAAACTCAACCACGGTTGGACACCACTTCATTTTGCATCACGGCACGGCCACCTCGAGACATTAAAATATCTTGTCGAAAACCGTGGTCAAGACTGTGGTGTCAAATGCAACGTGAGTTGGACACTACTTCATCTTGCATCACATTACGGCCACTTTGAAATTGTTAAATATCTCGCCGAAAACCGCGGTCAAGACTGTGGTGTCAAAAGCAACGAGGGTTGTACACCACTTCTTGCAGCAGAGAAGGGACACATCGAGACAGTTAAATATCTTGTCGAAAACCGCTGTCAAGACGCAGGTAGCAAAAGCAACGAGGGTTGGACACTGGTTCATGAAGCAGCAGATAATGGCCACCTTGAAATAGTTAAATATCTCACCGAAAACCGCGGTCAAGACTGTGGTGTCAAATGCAACGAGGGTTGTACACCACTACATCTTGCAGCAGAGAAGGGACACATCGAGACAGTTAAATATCTTGTCGAAAACCGCGGTCAAGACTGTGGTGTCAAAAACAACAACGGTTGTACACCGCTTCATGAAGCAACAGCGAAGAGGCACCTCGAGGTAGTTAAAATTCTTGTTGCATCTTACGGTCTAACCCGTGGTCCGAAGCGTCGAAAGCTGCAACAGTAGGAAACTGGATGGTATAAAAACAGCAGTCCTTTATGGGTTTAGAAAAAGAAGAGAAAAAAAGGAAAGAAAAGAAAAGAACAAGAAACAGGATGTTTGAATACCTACGCCACTCTGAATAGAAAAAGAAAAGAGCGAGAAAAGGGCGAGATTCTTCTAAAGAATCAGGAAGAGAAAAATATCCGGGTTTTTTTATTTTCTGGGAGTTTGTCACTCCGGCATTTTTCTCCCCCTGAATCTTTTTTAACTGAGGGGCTTATGGGGAGCACACTATCCTCAAGAAGGGGTCCGCTGCACCCTCGGGACAGCATTCGGCCGTGGGACAGGTTTTCTTTTTTTTACCACCGAAGAAGGAGAAACCACTGCTGAAAGGGGATAGGTACAGGTAGTGGATGAGAACTTGGGGGCGTCTTACAAAGATTTCCTTTAACTCATATATATTTGTTTTTTTCGCATTGGGCGGTGGAATCAACATCAGATGTGTTGTTCGCTGTTGACCTCCTCGTCGGTCATCACCGGTAGCGCCCGGGTGGAAGATCATATAGCAGATGCTCAGGGTGACGAACTGGTGGCAAACTGCACGAGCGCAGAATCTTGGTTACCCGGGACGCTCCCTGGCTGGGGTTGAGCTGTACACCGCACACATTAAGGACACGACACGGAACGCAGAAGAAGCTACAACTCGGCCGCGGTGTGCCCCCTGTAATCAAGTAGACAGTTCTTGTGCAGTGGCGCCGCCAACACCGGCCTCCTTTAACTCATATATTTTCTTCTTCTTTTTTAATAAAGTGCCCCCCCCCCTTTTTTTCACCTACTTTTTCGTCTCATCTATCTAAAACAGGAAAAGAAAAAAAAAAGAAGAGAATACACGAAAATAAAACTATTGAGAGATGAAAAAGGGAAGAGGTAGAAGAGGTGCTTCCGTGACTACCGGGAAGAAGGCCGGGCTTACGCTCCCTGTTTCAAGGGTAGCGAAGCGAATGAAGGAGATAGGCAGATGCAGCAGGGTGTCGAAGGAGGCAGCCGTCATAATTTGTGCAGCCGCACAACATTTCTTAGAAGAGGTACTGGAAGCATCACACCAGCAGAGGCGAGAGACGCTCACACCAAAGCATCTTAAAGAGGCTTTTGAGCACGATGCTGATTTGTCGGAGCACTTTTACCAGTCGGAGCCCCACATGATGCGCAGTGGGATGCCAGTGGGCAGCGTAGGAGAGTTTGCTTTGAGGAACTACAAAAGAAAAAAAATCAAGAAGGTCAAGACGGTTAAAAAGCCAAAAAAAACTGCGAAAAAACCGATGAAGAAAACGGGTGCTGCACCACCTGTAAAACAAGATACTGCACAAGAAGACACCGCATGTGCTGCCCCTATGCCCCAGCGCCGTGTCCTAGAAGCTACACCTACCGCAGGAAGACGAGGCACAGGGCACAAATGGCAATATGTAGAAAACGATGAAACATGGAGAGACTACAGAGTAGATGCGTCTGCTGTTGTAGAGCAGCATTTCCATGAATGGGAACAGGACGGTAAGGGCAGTGACATTGTCGTAAGAGCCGTGAAATCTGGAGATTGGTCTTATGATGTGTGCTTCAAGACGCTGCAGCAAACCAACGTCGATCACCAAAGCCACACCAAAAGGAGGATCCGCAGGGTAACCCTGAGTGAGCCTGCTGGCGGAAGGGTTTCGTAAAAAAAGAAGAAAAAAAAGAAAGCAACGCAAACGTAGTGGAGTGTCGAACACACGGGAGGGGGGGGGGGGGGGGGGGGGAGCTTTAGATAATGGAAACGTTTTTTCTTTTTTTTTCTTTTTTTTCTTTTTTTTCTCCCTTCCTCCAATTCTTTTTTTTTTTTATCCCATGGTTAACTGAGAGGGAGGGGAATATAATTTTCCAACTTTTTCGTCATTATTTTCTTTTTTTGTTTTTGTTTTGTTCTATTTAAAGCGACGGGGGCTGATTTCGAATGTCGAGATAAGATCTTTGCCATTTGATGCCCCTACCGGCCGAAGCAAGCAAAAAACCGCCAAAAGTGTAAAGTGTTTCCTTCAGTAAAGGAACACGTCCGACTCCAATACTTGACAAGCACTTTGTTGCCTCCAATCTGGGGACGTCCTTGTAAGGTTTTTTAATACTGCTCCTTTCGTCTTTCAAGAGGTTTAAAAAAAAAAAAAAAAAAAAAAGCCGGGCAACGCGTGGAGGGAGGGGGGGGGGGGGGGGGGGGGCAGGGGAGCAAGATGACGTCTGCAGTGGGGGCATCGATGTTGAAGAGGCAGCACAGGACCAGCAGAAAGCTAAAAGGCTCCACACAGCCCAGCTGGGTGGGGTCGGTCAGGCTAGACCAAGATGGGGTGGAATTTAAAAAAAAAAAAAAAAAAAAAAAAAAAAAAAAAAAACCAGGCTTGATGACAAGGGGGGTGAATGGCATACCTCAGCTCCAGCCCGCATTCCGAAACATAGACATCAATCGTGAAAAGCGCTCCGACATCTGGGAGTTCAAATCCGCCTTGAGAGACCAAGGCCTGAAACTATGGGACAGAGAACTTGACTCCTGTTCACGTACCACGACCTGACTGCTGCGGTGAAATAGACATAGATGACTTCCTTGCAGAAGGTGTAGAGCAACTCCTTCAAACCATTCTTCTCAAACTCCGCGCATGCGACAGAGGACCGCGAGCGAACCCACTCCAGCTGCATAGGTCTCTCCAGAATGCTCACAAGATCTGGGGGGCAGAAGGGGGTCGGGACCCTCTATTACAACGAGTCGCAGTGGTCGACTGTCCTGCATTCCTACAACTAGGAACAATCGGAAACAACCCTACACAATGTAGGAGTGCCGGCCCGGCGTGCTACGAGGGCGATAGGCTATGCAAGGTTTCACAGACCTCGCACCCTATGGTTTAGTTTCCACCTTTTCCATTTTCTTTCCACTTTTGAAATTTTTTGAACTTTTTATTCCCCTTTCTTCTTTTTCCTTTTCCCACATGTTTTCGGTCCCGGGTATTACGATAAACTGCGTCCGCCGACGCGTCTGGACCAGCACTTCCTGGCGAGGACGTTTTTCGCTTTTTATTCCCACTTGCAATATCATTTCAGCCACCTCTACCTGCACAACATCAAACAACAACAACAACGAAAAGCATGGATCCGTCGGTACTTCAGGAGAAGGAGCAAGGGGGGTGCTTCGTTACGAACAACAACAACACCACACCCCTCACAAAAGAGGAAGGGAGGCTTGCCTTGTGGAGTGCTGTCTCAAAAGGGGACCTTGAGGAGATGAGGGATCTTGTTCTGGAGCGGGGTGTCGACCCTGGTGCAGCGGACAGCGATGGTTTCACAGCCCTGCACCATGCAGCTCGCGAGAACAACTGTGTCGAGGCTGTGGCTGCTCTCGTCTCTTCTTACCACCAGGACCCTGGTGTCAGAAGCAACAAAGGTTTGACACCGGTTCATGAAGCAGCAGGGAAGGGACACATCGAGATTGTTAAATATCTAGCTGAAAATTGTGGTCAAGACTGTGGTGTCAAAAGCAACGACGGTAGGACACCGGTTCATCTTGCATCATTGACCGGCCACCTCATGACATTAAAATATCTTGTCGAAAATCGTGGCCAAGACTGTGGTGTCAAATTCTTGAATGGTTGGACACCGGTTCATCTTGCATCACAGAACGGCCACCTCGACACATTAAAATACCTTGTCGAAAACCACGGTCAAGACGCAGGTATCAAAACCTCCAGCGGCAGGACATCAGTTCATCTTGCATCACATTACGGCCACCTCGAGACAGTTAAATATCTTGTCGAAGCTTGCGGTCAAGACTGTGGTCTCAAAAGCAACGAGGGTTGTACACCGCTTCATGTAGCATCGAAGATGGGACACATCGAGATAGTTAAATATCTCGCCGAAAACCGCGGTCAAGACTGTGGTGTCAAATGCAACGACGGTAGGACACCGGTTCATCTTGCATCACTGACCGGCCACCTCATGACATTAAAATATCTTGTCGAAAATCGTGGCCAAGACTGTGGTGTCAAATTCTTGAATGGTTGGACACCGGTTCATCTTGCATCACATAACGGCCACCTCGAGACATTAAAATACCTTGTCGAAAACCGCGGTCAAGACTGTGGTGTGGAAAGCAACGACGGTAGTACACCGCTTCATGAAGCAGCAGAGAAGGGACATATCGGGATTGTTAAATATCTCGCCGAAAATTGCGGTCAAGACTGTGGTGTCAAAAGCTACGACGGTAGGACGCCGGTTCATCTTGCATCGAAGAACGGCCACCTCGAGACATTAAAATATCTTGTTGAAAACCGCGGTCAAGACGCAGGTATCGAAAGAAACGCAGGTATCAAAAGAAACGTGGGTCGGACACCGCTTCATGACGCAGCAGAGAGCGGCCACCTTGAAATAGTTAAATATCTTACCAAAAACCGCGGACAAGACAGAGGAATCAAATGCAAAGCCGGTTGTACACCGCTTCATGTCGCAGCATGGAAGGGACGCATCGAGATAGTAAAATATCTTGCCGAAAACTGCGGTCAGGACTGTGGTGGCAAACTCAACGACGGTAGTACACCGGTTCATCTTGTATCGAAGAACGGCCACCTCGAGACATTAAAATATCTTGTCGAAAATCGCGGCCAGGACTGTGGTGTCAAAAGCAATGGGGGTTGTACACCGCTTCATCAAGCAGCAGGAAGTGGACACATCGAGATAGTGAAATATCTCGCCGAAAATTGTGGTCAAGACTGTGGTGTCAAAGACAACAGCGGTTGGACATCGGTTCATCTTGCATCACATTACGGCCACCTCGAGACATTAAAATATGTTGTTGAAAACCGCGGTCAAGACGCAGGTATCAAAAGAAACGACGGTTGTACACCGCTTCATATTGCATCAAGGAAAGGACACATCGAGATGGTTAAATATCTCACCGACTGCAGTCAAGACAGTGGTGTCAAAAACAACAACGGTTGTACACCGCTTCATGAAGCGGTAACAGAGAGGCACCTCGAGATAGTAAAATATCTTGTTGCATCTTACGGTCTAACCCGTGGTCAGAAACTACAACAGTAGGACACCGCAATTCGCATGGGCAGTGGAATCATTTTATTTTTGGTCGGGAAAAATACTCTCCATACCTGCTGAGACGCTAGTGGAGCCAATGAAGGGTGCTACTTGCCTGGAGAGATTAGCACTTGGAGGAGTCGCAAGATTAGATCGAAACTGAGAGATCCCTAGTACTGACCATACCCCCTCCCTTTTTAGGGCATGCGGCTTTCGCTTTAGGAGTTTGCATGTTAATTTGAGTTTTATTTTCAGCGGCAGTACTAAGGAAGCAGGTGGAGAACGACACAGGGGTCCGCTTGCTGTCTTACGCGGACGATGCATACCTCTTGGCACGGCTCGGTGCGGCGTTGCTGCAGAAGGCGAAGATCATCAGCAGCACGAACCTACCGAGCTGACTCTACGACTGCCCATTCTCACCGCCGAAAACGGGACAAATGGCCACGCTGGTGAAGGAGACCACGGCACAGTCTATCCGTGACACTGCCGGGACACACGAGCCACCCACAGATGACAGCTGCATACAGAGCACTTATGCTCCTATACAGAGCCTGCAAGAAGGACGCAAGCTGTGGACAACCAGCAAAGCTTGTGGGTAGAGAACACCAGTACGGTCATGAGTACCCGGGCAACCGGGTGAGCGTCTCGAGACACCCACCTAGTGGGTACGGCCTTAGCAAGTCGAAAAGGAAGTGGAATTTAAAAAAAAAAAAAAAAAAAAAAAAAAAAAATAGAAAAAGAAAAGAGCGAGAAAAGGGCGAGATTCTTCTAAAGAATCCGGAAGAGAAAAATATCCGGGGGGTTTTTTTTTTCTGGGAGTTTGTCACTCCGGCATTTTTCTCCCCCTGAATCTTTTTTAACTGAGGGGCTTATGGGGAGCACACTATCCTCAAGAAGGGGTCCGCTGCACCCTCGGGACAGCATTCGGCCGTGGGACAGGTTTTCTTTTTTTTACCACCGAAGAAGGAGAAACCACTGCTGAAAGGGGATAGGTACAGGTAGTGAATCATTTTATTTTCCTCTTGCCCCTTAAATGTTTCTTTTTCTTTTTAGTGTTCTTTTTCCTCCCCACCCCTTTTATTATTTCCTTTATATCGCCACCCTTTAAAAAAAAAAACGGTTTATTTACCCCTTCCCCCCCATTTTCTTTTTTACCCATCCCTTCCACCGGTATATAAAAAAAAAAGAGTGCCTCATTAAGAAGAAAAGAATGTTAAAACGACAAGCTGCGCTCCGTAGTAGTAGCGTCCCTTAAAACAGCCACACCGAATGGGACCAGCTGGAGGAAGTCATCGAGGAAGTTGCGTCCCGGAATAGCTCGTCAGCGGTCAAGCCGTCTGGCCCGAAAAACACTGGGAGACAGCGAGCAAGTCGTGTGGCCTACTACCTTTCTTAATAGATGCTTTACAGCTGCGTTCAACCCAATATCCATCGGTTGAACCATGTAGGTGAGCCCAGGGGGACAAAAGCAATGTGCACGTTTGCGCCTGCGAACCACTCTACGAACCCATAGGCATAGGTCGTGTGAGAGTTGTGGTCGCCGACAAGCAGCAGAATCGGCCCGTTCGGCAAAACCATGGGAATCGATGGTTTATAGCAAAAAGGAAGAAACAGCTCCGTAACCCAGATACCGAGTATCATAATTAGCCCAATGATTGGGCGATGCCGTTAGGCTCCATGCGACGGGGCACGGATAATCCCTGCCGGTTGCGTTTCCGCTTTGCCTTTGTATTTAAGTTGCAACCCATCCAGCCAAGGAAACAGCCAGCTGTTCGGTTATAGCCGTTTTGTCCCCCAAGCCACGGACTTTTACGACCTTAGCACCCCTTTTCGTTTTAGTTTTTAACCCTGTATTCCAGACCAATTCCGGCCTTACTTTATGGGTGTCGATTATGGACCTGAATTCCATGGTGCCCTCTCGTTGTCCTTCTCGTTTCCGGGCTTTCCGGAGGTGGCTTGCGGCTTTTGTCTTTCTTGCTGCAAAGTTTTGTCAGCCTAGTCAGTGGAAAAGGACAGTGCTCCACCAAAGTCTGCCAGGTTTGTCTTTCGGGCTGGATTGGCGCGCAGCAGCCCTTCTGCATAGGTGTTGTGCTGGGATAAGCTCGCCAAGCCCGTTTTACCTATCGACTCAAGCAAAAACTTTCAGCCCCCGAAGGATGCTAAATCCCGTATTGGGCGATACGCTGCTATCACGGCGTCGCGGCGGCCAGGGTGTGGTAGGGTGGAATAGCAACGTCCAGTATTTCCGTCTGGAAGAAACTGGGGGCTCTGTTGAACCTGTTGCTGCCGTCTTCTGACCGAGGCAGAGGCCGCCAAGCTGCTTTCGGGGGTTTGTACTGGCCTTCTCGGCCCGGTGTAAGGAGTTTATCTCCTCCACCTCTCGGGGGTGAGCTGGCCGGGGGTGTCAGCACCAAAGTTGGGCCCCTCACAAGCCAGCTGCTCAACGTGCCTTGGGTAGTCGAACTGGTTAATTTGACGAAAGAAGTACGGGTTTATGAGAAGTTAAAGATCCCGTGGGTGCTGTTTGTTGGTGCATTGAAAGGGGAAGAAAAATTCAAACTGCCACGCAGGGTAAACATTTTGGCGCACAAGGAATAAAGCCCTTCCAGGCAACGTGGTGGGAGCTGCTACCCCCCCTTAAGTAAAAAAACTTCTTCCCAGAAAAACTCCCGGACGGAAAAATGTCCGGGTTTTTTTGGTGTCCGGGAGTTTTTCTGTCCGAGAATTTTTCCGTCCGACATTATTCGTTTTACAGTATATGATCAATGTGTGTTTATAGTAAACCCGTAAATGCAGATGTCGGCACGCCCAGTTGTATCGCTGTGGGCCCCTCGCGGAAAAGTATATGTATAAGAAGTCCAGCATGCACAACCAGCAGAACTCCGATCAGGCTCGTTGAGGGCGTTAATGAACGCAAAGAACTACGTTACAGCGGGAGAAAAGGACAGGAGCGCAGCGTACGCCTCAAAGTGGAAGGGAAGAAGATGCTGTTCGACCACGCGTTGTTCCCCTGTGACCTGAAGAGGGTGTGCCGCTACGGTGGATGCGATCTTCGCCTCATGGAGGGGAGGAAGGGAAGGGAAAACTGCACCTCGTGCCTTGCAACCTTCGGGGCGTCCCTGCCCCTCTTGTCCTGCTGTGTGGGGCACCACTTCCGGCTCTGCATGTACTGTGGAGGGCACCCTGAGGTCCTTTCTCTTTCCGTCGGGGAAGTGGTGGTTCCTGGCCCCACCTGGATCCACACGGAAGAAGGGACCCCCGCCACACATGGCACCGTGGAAGTGATGACCGACAAAACACTCGGGGTGAGGTGGGTTGACCAGGAGCGCTCCCGCAGACTCACCTTCCTCAGACCACTCCCTTTCTGTGATGTCGTTCCTGCAGACCTTTCCTGTGCTGAGGGGGATGATGATCCCTTCGTCGACAAGGATTCTTCTGCGAGGGAGGCTGACCGCAGTCACCGGAAGGCGTACAGGAAAAAGCACTTGTTGGTGGGAGAGTACGAAGGGATCTTCATGAGCACGGGTGAAGGGACGGCTCCTGCAGGCAGGGACCACGTGTCGAGGTTATTCTTCCCAACAAGAGAGTTGTTTGATGAGCTTTTAGCCCTGCGGTTCTTGGGACAGGAGGTGGACCTGTACGAAGGCATGCAGCAAGGTACCGACATGGTAGGTGTTGTGACAAAGATGCATGGGGAACAGGTTCTGTGGGAAGAGGTGTTCCGTCACGTGGATTCTGGGGACAAGCAGTGGTACACTGTGGAGGAAGAGTACGCATCCGGCAGTCGTTCGTGTGACGAGGAGTGGCACGTTTCCTTGAGGCGTGAGGGGATGCTGAAGGGCCCTCCAAGGACAGCGAGCGCGGATGAATGCGAGCAGTCATTATTATTTGACTGGGTGTGTGACAAGGTGATGGAAGAGGCAGGTTGCAATGGCGAAGTGGCCCACGTGACAAGCAGCATGCTGGTGTTCAAAGTGAAATGCTTCGAGGATGCTCTGAGTGTGTGGCGATCGATGAAGAAAGCCCCCTGCAGCCAAGAGATCACCATACAACTCCCTGACGGGGAGCGTCAATCCGTCTGGGTGTCGAGCAAGGAGACAGTCGGGTCGTTCCGAAAGAAGGTTGCAAACACCATGTGGACGGATAGCAGCACGATGTACACCATCGAGGCTCTGGACAGGGAGGACTCTGAGACGGAACTCTTCAGTGCCATCGAAACCGATGAGGTGTCCGTGTCCCTTTCAAAAAGAGAGACCTCCTTCCTATTCTTGAAGCAGCTCTACCCCACTTATGTAAACGTGACCATCTCACAGTTCACGAAGCTCCTCGACGAAAACACAGCACACGAGGAGCTCATCACCCTCATCGTCGATTCCTACCCACACCTCCTTGAGGAGCAGCACCCCATTACCGGCTTCACACCACTCATCCACTGCGTCGTGCAAGGGGACGTTGCCGGGGTACGTCATCTCGTAGCTGAACTGTCACCATACACAGAAAGGAACACAACAACAACAACAACAACAACAACAACAACGAACGAAAGAGAAGATCGCGTGTCCGGAGTCACACCTCTCACGGCCTGCCTTATGAACGGAGGGAGTTTGGACATCTTGAGCCTGCTGCTTGATGCGGGGGAACGTGCTAATGAAGAGCTGGAAGGTAGAAGGCCGCTGCACATCTGCGCGCACAACGGCATGTCGGACGCCTTCGAACTTCTTGCCGACAGAGGTGCGGACCCAACGACACGGGACACAGATATGAGAACACCGCTTGTGGTAGCAGCGATACAGGAACGCCACAAGCTGCTTCGTGCAGTGGCCGGGAGGTGTGTGTCAGGCATGAACATGAGGGACGTGTACGGGAGGACTGCGCTTCACTATGTTTCGGTGTCGGGCGATGTCCTGACGATGCGGGCACTGGTGGAAAACGGGGCGGACGTGCATGCGAAGGACGACGATGGGTGCGATCCCATGTGGTTCGCTGTGGAGTACTGCAACGAGGCCGCAATCAGGTACCTCATCTCTCAAGGGGTGGACTGGTAGGAGGCTGACACAAACAAAACAAATATTGTAAGGGGTGGACTGGTAG
The DNA here is from genome assembly GCA_964019335.1 of Diplonema japonicum. Lineage (NCBI taxonomy): Eukaryota > Euglenozoa > Diplonemea > Diplonemida > Diplonemidae > Diplonema > Diplonema japonicum. The sequence continues at coordinate 57,426 of OZ025762.1, forward strand.
GAGAATGACACAAACAAAACAAATATTGTACTTAAAACAATTCTATTAATTTCTATCTGCTCTCCAACAACTGAAGAGGTCAACTTTGCTTATGTCGCCTTCCTCCATTTTTATTTTTTTATTTTTCAGCTTTTTTCAAATCATTCTCACACAGTAGTTTGTGTGGGAAATGAGGAAAAACGAACCTCGTAAAACAATTCTTCTAGCCCTTTTTATAAATTTGGAGCGGTGACTTGAGCTTTCTTCTTTATTTCTTATTAGAAAGGTAGATAAGAGAGTCAAGGGGGGGAGGTTCCATAAAAAAAAAAGTGGAACCTTCGTCCTTTTTATCTCATCCCTTTCTTATTACTTATTTTCTCTCTTCCCCCCCCCCCTCTTTTTTTAAGGTGGTGGGGATAACATGGATATATAAGAAGTACATCAGATGTGTTGTTCGCTGTTGACCTCCTCGTCGGTCATCACCGGTAGCGCCCGAGTGGAAGAACGTAACGCAGTTGAGCTGCACACCGCACGCATTAAGTACACGACGCGGAACGCAGAAGAAGCTACAACTCGGCCGCGGTGCGCCCCCTGTAATCAAGTAGATAGTTCTTGTGGAGGGCGCCGCCAACACCGGCCTCCTTCAACTCTTATATATGGGTCGATTTCAAAAACCCCCCCCAAAAAAAAATGAGGCCAATTGACACTTTCGTTGCATCTTTGGGCATGCCGCCCCCTTTAAAAAAAATTCTCCATATTTCCCGGCCCATATTAGGAAAGAACCCGGGTCAGAAATTGCTCAAGGGTGCTATTTTAACCTATGAAAAATTCAGTTTTAGGGTCAAAATCGGGTTTTGGTAAAGTCAGAGAGTATGCTTTCAATAGCAAGAGATGGCGGAACTCACTACTAGAAGGTGGCTGAAATGATGTTGGAAGTGGAAACCTTCATTTCCTAGTCTTCTGCAGCTGAGATGTGCTGCCGCATACTATTAGGCCTTCTACCGCATTTTGGGGGGGTTTAAGAGGCTCATTCGTAGGTGTACTTGTGCTTTGGGCTTGTCATGGGGTGGCGAGTATTTCTTTCTCGTTTTTCAAGTCCGGGAAGGCTATCAGGAACGTCCTCATACTCATCACAAGATTCATAGACTGGGGGCCTTTTCTCTACCCTGTCTGCATCGAGTTCTTTGATGATGTACTTTAGTTCCTTCTAGCTCGTGGATGCGATCAAAGACACCCTCCGTATGCTCCTGAGCTCATATGCTTCTGTAAAATCCGGAAACTCAAGAATCTTCTTTTTGTACGGGCCAAAGACATTGTTGTGGAACGAGGCACCCAAAGCCAAACACGAGAGAGCACACCAAAGTGGCTGTCCCTGCTGTTTTTGCCGTGTTTCTCCCCCAGAAACCACAGGGAAAACGTCCGATCAGGATAAACATAACGAAGACCAAAAGAACAAAGTAGCAAAAATTCCTTTGCACGAAAGTGACGCCCACCGTCAGTCCAGAGTATCCACTCCATTTTTTTCTTTACTACTGTGGAACACGTTTTTTCCAACAGTAAGGCCAGCTGCCCTTATTTCGTCATGTGTGATGTGGTCAAGCCTCATGCCTCTGACCAATTGGCGCCGTGTGGTGTCTTGTTGGCTACTAAACCAACCAGAAAATGATAGCAGTGCCGCTAAAAGTTCCAACAGCAAGTTTAAAAGCATCCGTTTTTGTCACCCCCTCTTTTACTGAATTTGTGCAAAGTGAAAAAACCCATTTTTTGCCCCTAGGACTGAATTTTCTGGGTACTAGTAACACTCACTTTCCCATTTTCTGGGGTGTTTTCTTTCCTAACCTGGGCCGGGAAAGTTGTAGAATTTTTTTTCTTTGGGAAAAAGTACTTAGAGAAATATTGAAAGTGTCAATTGGCCTCATTTTGGGGGGGTTTTTTTTTGAAACGATGCCATATATTTTTTTCCTTTCATATCCAGATATCGTGACACTTCCAACCCACCTAGTGGGTGCGGCCTTGCATGTCGAAAAAGAAGTGAAATTTAAAAAAAAAGAAACAAAAAAAAAGAAAGTCTATAGTTTGTTTTTGTTTTAAAAAAAAAAAACAAAGGGGAACGTTTTGCTTAAGGGTTATTGGGTTATTATAAACGTCTCCGAGATTCTTTCTGTAAGGGCTCGGCAGAAAAGAAGTTGTGGAAAGAAATTATTTTTCATTATACCCCAGACTGTTATTTCATTGTACCCCCAGAATTTTATTCCCACTTGCAATGTCATTTCAGGTACCCCAGAATGCTCATGACCGGCATGCCAGAAGACTCTTCTGTGTTCTCTTCCATCACCACAATACCATGGAGTGAGGTCACTAAAGGGGGAAGGCTGGGATCCGTGACGGGAGGAACAGTGTTCTTGGTGCAGTATTGCGCGAAGGTGAGGAAGGAGATCAAGGGACCGAGGCAGTGAAGATGTACCAACAGAAAAGCCCCCATAGTCGTGACCGAAGAGGAACACCACAAAGCTTACGAATGTTTGAACAAGATTATCGAAACGGTCCGGAGACTGGTGAATGCGGACATCCCTGATGGCAGCATCTGCACAGAAGACTGGATGCCGAACAGCGGTCACACGAAACAAAGAGAAGCTTGCAAATCGGATTCAGAACCAGCGAGCCGGGATGACGAAGCCGATTGTTCAGAACTGTCAGTGCCCCAGCAACAACATTGTGAACATATATGATGGTGGCGACGGTGATGGATGTCTACGAGAAGAACCTATGGTTGTCTCAGAATAGAAAAAGCGAAGAAAGTACTTGGAATCGCACTTCATCGAAATCCATGATCAAAACCTCATCCATGGGGGTATCAACACCGACAACATCGTTCTGGACGACAAAGGGAATGCTCTTGTCAGCGGACTGGGAACAGTGCGAAGCACTTTGTGTGACGAGTCCATTCGGTCCCGGGTATGACGTTAAACTGCGCCGACGCTTCTGGGAGCCAGCATTTCCTGGCGACCAGGCCGTCTTTTTCCTTCCTTCCCTTTTCATTTTTTTCGTGCTGCTATTTTCATTATACCTCAGAATTGCTCATGACCGGTATGCCAGAAGACTCTTCTGTGTTCTCTTCCATCACCACAATACCATGGAGTGAGGTCACCAAAGGGAAAAAGCTGGGATCCGTGACGGGAGGAACAGTGTTCTTGGCGAAATGGGAAGACAAGAAGGTAGCAATGAAGGAGATCAAGGGACCGCCAGAGGAATTCCAGCACAAAGCAGTGACGATGTACGAACAGATGGACAACCCCCACAGTGTGACCCTGTACGGTGTGGTCCCCGAGATGCAAGTGATCGTGATGGAGTACTGCAGTGACGGGGACCTTACAAAATACCTGAAGAGGAACTCCATAAAGCTTACGAGACACAAGAAGTACAAACTACTCCTTGATGTGTTCACAGGGCTCCACAAGGCTGGAATAGTTCACGGGGACCTGAAGCCAAACAACATTCTGGTGCAGAAGGAGAAGGCAAAGATCAGCGACTACGCCCAGAACAGCTTAACGAATACGAAGTCGGATACAATGTTCACTGCACCAGAGGTATTGGAGGGGTGCGCAGCCTCCTTCGCAAGCGATGTGTTCACGTGCGGGAGTTTGCTGTTCTACGTTCTACAAGGCAGTCTGGGGTTCAACCCGAATACCCTGAAGAGGGAGGATTTTAGAGACGAGGCAGCTGACCTCATTTTGAATTGTTGGGCCGAAGAAACAGGGAAGAGACCTGATTTGAACAAGGTTATCGAAACGGTACGGGGACTGATGCAAGCAGCGGTGTATGCCATCCCTGATGGTTGCACAGAAGACGACTGGATGCCGAACGGGAAGATGTGGAGAGTAACACTCAACGATAAGAAACGTGCAATGAGGATTCAGAAGTGCAGCGAGCCAGATGACGAAGCGATCTCTCAGATCGTTCAGTGCACCAACGAGAACATTGTGAAGTTATATGAAGTGAAAAGGCTCGCCGACGGCAGGGTGGCGACGGTGACGGATGTCTACGAGAAGAACCTGACGGCCCTCATCAAGGAGAACGGTCGGCTCGGAACAGAAGAAGCGAAGGAAGTACTTAAAAAAGCACTGGATGCGCTTAACCACATCCATGATCAAAACCTCATCCATGGGGGTATCAACACCGACAACATCGTTCTGGACGACAAAGGGAATGCTCTTATCAGCGGACTGGGAACAGTGCGAAGCACTTTGTGTGACGAGTCCTACTGCGAACCACCCTTCGAAGCACCTGAGGGAGGCACCAGCCGAGAAGCAGACTGCTGGGCTTTGGGTGTCACACTGTGCTGTGCATGTCTTGGGATGGAGGAGGGCATGAAGGAAGCGGAGTTGATTCGAAACAATCACGAAGAGAGGAAGTTGTTCGAGAAGCTGGAACATGGCAGTGTGGGCAGCTCCTCTCTCGCAGGTATCATCACCAAGCTGCTGCGTCGCGAACTTTCTAGAAGGACTTCAATTGTTGAATTGTGTGGAATGGTATTTGATACGTCAGTTCTGAACTCGGTGAAGCCAAGTGAGATGGCTGTGAATAGCGTGGGGAGTGTACAGAGTGAGAAGGAGGATGTCGAGGCCGAGAACTTTGAAAAGGATGCCACCGACATTGTTGCCTGCTGGCCATGCTGGGACGAGCAATACACTCTAAGCAACTGGATGAAGGGCAGCAAGTTGTGGGTCGGAACAAAAACCGAAGGAGAGGAAAAAAGAAAGCTTGCAATGAGGATTCAGATATGCAGCGAGCCAGATGACGAAGCGATCTCCCAGATCATGCAGTGCACCAACAACAACATTGTGAACATATATGAAGTGAAAAGGCTCGCCGACGGCAGGGTGGCGACGGTGACGGATGTCTACGAGAAGAACCTGACAACACTCATCAAGGAGGATGGTTGCCTCAGAATAGAAAAAGCGAGGGAAGTACTTTTAGACTCACTTCAGGGCCTTCTTGAAATCCATAATGAAAACCTCATCCATGGGGGTATCAACACCGACAACATCGTTCTGGACGACAAAGGGAATGCTCTTATCAGCGGACTGGGAACAGTGCGAAGCACTTTGTGTGACGAGTCCTACTGCGAACCACCCTTCAAAGCACCTGAAGGAGGCACCAGCCAAGAAGCAGACTGCTGGGCTTTGGGTGTCACACTGTGCTGTGCATGTCTTGGGATGGAGGAGGGCATGAAGGAAGTAAAGTCGATCCAAGAAGGAAAGTTGTTCGAGAAGCTGCTGGATCGTGGAAGTGCGGGCAAAACCCTTTCCGACGTTATCTCTGGTCTTCTGTGTGTCAATCCTGTTGGCAGGCTTTCATTTGCTGGCCTGCATGAGCTCATTGAACAAACATCGCTCTGTTTTGGGCCGCTGTCGATGTAAGTTTAAAATAAATTTAAATTTTACAACAAATTAAATTTTAAATCTTTTTCTCTCTATACAGTAATCCGATGCTCCAGAAAGGGTGTATCTGTCTGAGCAAAAAAAAAAAAAAAAAAAAAAAAAAAAAAAAAAAAAAAAAAAAAAAAAGGTTTGGCATGAAAATCGTTTCCAGCACCTTTCGAAGGGAGCATTGTTTTTTTTTTTTTTTTTTTTTTTTTTTTTTTTTTTTTTTTTTTTTTTTTTCCCGGGAGCGAGAGGACGACGAGGAGAGGGGGCCGCTAGGGGTCTTGCTGAAGAGGTGGCTACCCTTCCTGAACAAGGGGTGGTCCTTCATTGAAGGTTTGCGCGCTCTGGTGCCCAGTGCGAGACGCCATGAAGTAAGACAGGCGATCAGACCGGCTGTTGCAAAGGAATTGATCCACGGCAGGTCGTCTTTTGCTGGAATGGAAGCGGGTGCATGTCCGTCCACGAACGCCTGGTGGAGGAAGCTCCAGTCTCGGAGACCGCTGATATCGTACAGACTGCGGCGGATCATCAGCGGTGCAGTGTTCACGGTACACCCTCGAGTGTGGGGGAAGCAATTGGATGAACGTGAGGGTGTGGAAAGCTCGTCTCTTGCGTGCGACGTCTGCGACCATCGATGCCAGACGACGACAGAAGTCACGGAGCACGCCCTATGGGAATGTGCACCAGCGAGAGCTGCCCTGACAAACGAAAGATATGGCGGGATGACGCGAAGTGACCTACCTGCAGTGACCGCCCTCCACGGGATCATTCCAAGGGGCGCAACGGGGGCTGCGAAGCAACAGGCGGCAGTCGTGCAACGATACCTGTTGGATGTCGTGTCAAGACGAGACGCCAGAGCGGCTGAACGGAGCACCAGAATCCTCACCACCAACCCGTGGGATGAGATCACAACGGGGAAGCAGCACACTGTGCCCACAGTGGAGCTGTTGAAATCGAACGGAGCGTCGGGAAAGGTCCTAATGTTCTACATGAAGAGCGTCCTCAGGTGGCTGAAAGCCTAAGATGGTACGCAGGCAGGAAGTTGACGTCCGTCACGACGATGGAGCTCGCAGTAGACTATGAGCAGGCCACCCGGCAGTCCTTGGCTGGACCCCTTGACGACCAGGACTGGCTCACAGAGAAGGCTGGAAGGATGCGATACATCTTAGGACGTATTCAGAAATGCACAGCAAAGAGTGGGAAGAATGCTTTCCCCGCCAACGCAAAGACAAGGGTACACACCCTTCGACATCTTGGGGGCCCGACGACACACGGCTACGACAGGAGACCACTCTTCTCCTCGAGCCAAACCGCCCCCTACCTAGCACGACTCCAAGCAATGTTTCTCGCCCAGATGCCGTCCATCTCATCGCGACAAACAGCCACCGCAGGCACCAGACAGCAACCGCAGAACGGTGACCGATTAGTGTGAATTTCTCCCTGAACGGTGAGCACCCACCCGCACACCGAAATTTATCAATTTTTTTTTTTTTTTTTGTTACAAATATTTATCTTTCAGAAAATGATTTTATAACTATATGCAACTTGTGCCGAGCAAAAAACTTTCGCAGCTTTTTAAAAAACCTTTTTTGCTCGTGCGAACAACAAAGACATATAGTCATAAAGAATTATTATTATTATTATTATTTTTTTTTTTTTTTGCTGGAACAAGTAAACAAATTTTTGAAAAGAATTGTTATTGCAAAAAAGAGTAGAGGCAGCTTGTCCGTTTATCCCTACTGTAGGTGAAAACGGCTTGCACAAACAAAACAATATGGCTTGCGCAGACATCGACCCGTCGGAGTTATCGGTTATACTATACCCGGAGGGGGCCCCCGCGGCGCCGGCGGACCCGGACTGTGCTGCCGGCTGCGACCGGGAGCACAAAACGGGGTTCCATTGCCCCCGATGTGGTTGCCTGGGCAACGAAGCGTGCCTCAAGCAGGTTCACAAAAGAGACGGAACGCACCTTCTAAAGGACCTGGGCTCCAGGGGTTGGATCTGCCCCCGATGTCTATGGGCGGTCCAGAAGGAGGGCGAACCTCTGGTGCTGCTGGGTTCCCCCGCTAGGGAGGAGAAACAGGCCCCCGTCCTGACGGAGGGGCTGATGGGCGCCTTCAGGGCATTCTTGAGCAGCCCGGGGGGGCTCAAGAGTCTGGGTCTCGCAGACCAGGAGGGATCCTCCGACCCCGCAGGTCGAGGAGAAGGCCAAGCAGGCCTAGGAGGGGGCCAAGCAGGCCTGGAAGGAGGCCACGCAGGCCCAGGAGGGGGCCAAGCAGGCCTAGGAGGAGGCCACGCAGGCCTGGGAGGGGGCCAAGCAGGACTGGTGCCAGACGAGCTTCCGTACTCGGTGGACACCAGAAGAGTGACGTTCTGGGTCGGACACGTCACACACGCCCATCTCAGACGTCAGCTCCTTGGAAACATCCGGACTCGCTACGGACCGATCCCGGAGGACGCCCGGGACACTGCGCGTGGACACGAACACGATGTTCGTAGGTTGTTCCGGTACCTGACGCAGATCTTCCCGCTCTTTGCCACGGTAGGGGAGGCCCTGTTTCCGCTGGCGCACGATCTCATGGTCCAGCTGGAGTGTTGCCGTATCAGGGCTAAGGCTCCGGATCGCCAATCCGGCATGGAAAGGGCCTTGGTGTACGAGGAAAGGCTGGAAGGATTGGAATGGACGAAGGTTGATGGCAATGTCATCAGCGCCGCGGCTCGGCTGGCGGCGGCGGTAAAGTCGGAACCTCTTAGGTCAGAACCCTCAAAGAGACCGAATTACTTCCACGGTGGGGGTCCAAAAAAGGCGAGGCATTGACAGCTGACTCATCCACCATCCCTAACTCGTATCAATCAGAACAGTACTTCTCTAGCTCCCGTCAACGGTTCCCTCCCCCCGCTCGCTCCTCTTTTTCATTTATCAAAAACGTTTCTCACTCCCTCTGCGACTCCGAAAGGTCGGCCGCGATTAAACGACTATTCGATCGCGAAGGAGGAAGTGGGACCCCTACTACTGCAAACGCAAGAGTTCATGGGGACTTGCTACAAATCTCAAGACTCGGTGGTCTCGGTCCTTCGCAGGGGCCGGCAATTCGCGGAGCAGGTACGCAGATGGCATCCGACGATATCGGAGGAGGAGGCCTTCCTGCTATGGATAGAAAGGAAACGCAGTGCGGGGCAGATTTCCGCTTCCTCCGCACTACAGTACATGACTTACTGGCGGATGGGTCAGGTCGGCCCGACGGCAGCCTATCGTCGTTCCCTCCAAGGGAGACTGGAGGTTTTCAACCATCGCCTAGAAAGCCAGAGGATTCTGGTGTCACGGGAGCAGGTGCTCAGTGTGATCTCGTCCCCGCAGGACATGTTGACGGCTGCCCTGTCCTTGCAATGGAGCACGGCCGGTCGGTTCGTGGACGTAGAACGTCTTCTAATAGGGCACGTGTTCCCCCGCCCCGGGGAGACCTTGATCATGCTGGTTGGCGGGAAGACCGACCGACAAGGGAAGGGTCAGGGGGTCGTGGTCCCGTCGGACGGAAACCTATTCGGGCCTGCGAAGCGGTGGATCGAAGGAAGGAAGCGGTCGGCTACACCGGACCGAAGGGTCTTCCCAACGATATCCCGCGTAGCGTACAACCGTTTCCTGATGAAGAGCTTAAACGTCACGGCTCACGACATAAGACATGCGGCGTTGACTCACGTGGCGCGACGTCTGGGGGAAGGAGCGGCCCAGAGCATGGCTCGACACGCAGAGGCGTCTACAACGAGGTTATATATACCTCCCGAGACGTGGCAGGCGTCGGCGGAGACACGGGCGGGAGGCGCCAGCCTGCAGTGAGGTCTCAGCCGGCGGTGCCGCGTTGGCCGGTCAGCTTGACGGACGTGTTCAGAACCTATGATTATGTGGAGTCGTGGCTGGAGCTGGGTTCGAGTGTGCGGCTGCCGAAGGCGGCGTACATCGGTGAGGTCGACAGAATACCCACCTCCACGATCGACACGGATGGCTTGTTGCTCAGGTTCCCGAGGCTGGAGGGTTCTCTACGATGGTGGACGGACGTCCATTTCCTTAGAAGCGTGGTGAAGCAGTCCTTTAGGAAGTCTCCGGGTCCCCCTAACGAAAAGCTACGACCCCACGCACGTTCCCTCTGGATGATGGGTTTGACCGAGCCGTCAACGAGGACCTCCGCCCCGTGGTATCACTCCGCGTTCACTGTCCCGAAGAAGGATCCCTCGAGGCTGCGCTTTATCCTTGCCTGCACGGACTTCAACAACGCTACTTTGGACGTGCCTCTGCCCAGCTGCAACCTGCCCGCATACCGGGACATCATCGCCGATCTAATGAGCTGCGAGTACTGCGCAGAGTACGATTTCCGCTCCTTTTTCTTCCAGTTCGGTTTACCGGAGGCGGTTAGGCCGTTCTTTTCCTTCCGAATCCGAGGCGCGGGGGACGACATG